>PVHT021183550.1:0-85300 GCA_004024745.2 Catagonus wagneri
CCCCCCCCGGAGGACCCCCAGCCCTCGTCTCGGGCTCTGTCCCCGCCCGGCCCCCCTCGGAGGGCCCCCAGCCGCCGAGGCCCGCGGCCCCCGCCCGGCGTCCCCGCGGCGTAGCGCTCAGGGCCGCCCGCCCCCGGCCCCCTCCCCCCGGCGGCGGCCGCGCGTCACGGCGGCGGCGGGCGGGGCGCGTCTAGCACGCAGCGCGCCGGGCGGAGCGCTCGCCGCATTGTTTGCTTCGCTGGGGAGCGAGCGAGCGAGCCGGCCCGGGCGTCCCAGCAGCTCCGCGCCCGCCGCCGCCGCCGCCGCCGCCGCCGCCGCCGCCGCCGCCGCCGCCCGCCGCCGCCCGCCGCCCGCCGCCGCCCGCCGCCCGCCGGCCGGGCCCACGCGCCGGGCCTCCGTCCGGCCCCGCCGCCCGCGAGCCCGCGGCCGCCGCGCCGAGAGCCGGGCCGGGCCGCCGCCGACAGGAACCCGCGCCCAGAGCGGCGGCGGGCCGGGCCTGCGCGGCCGTTGGCGGAGGAGCCGCGGGCGCCATTAGCGCCGCCTCGGCCGCGCCGGCCCCCGCGCCCGCCGCCCGGCTCCCGCGGCCCCGAAGGTGAGTGCGCCGGGCGGGCCGCAGCCGCCCGCCGCCGCGCCGCCTCGCCCCGCCGGCCCCGGCCTTTCGCTGGCGGGGCCGCCGCCATGTTTGGTGGCCGCGGCGGCGGCGGCACATTGTCCGCGGGCGGCGGGGCGCGGGGAGGCCGCGGGGTCGGGGCGGCGGCCGGGGCGCCGGGGCCCGGGCGGCCGGGCGGCGGCGGGGCCGATGGGAGGGAGGCGGCGGGGTCGGGCGGCGAGAAGGGAGGGCCGGGTCGGGGGCCGCGGCCGAGGGGCGCCTTATGTAACGGGCGCGCTCGGGGGGCCGAGCCGGGGCAGGAAGCTTCCCCGTTCGCGGGCGCGGGCCGGGCGGCCTCCGCCTCCGCCCCCGCCGCGGTGGACGGGCGCCCGGCGGCCTCCGGGCCCTTTTGAAGAAGTAACTCGGGCGAGTGTTTTTCGCGGGGACCTCGCGCTGCCGGACGGAAGTCGGCGCCCGGTGGAGCCCGCTCCGTCGCCGCCGGGAGGGCTGGCGGGACCCGGCCGGGGCCGGGCAGCACGGTCGCTGGTTTGGGACGCGGAGCCGGCCCGCGCGCGCTCTGCCCCTTTTGTGGCCCCTTGGCTTTTCAAGATGCGTTTAACCGCGAGGCGGCCTCCTCGTGGGAGCTTGTCCGGTCCCGGAGCCCAGGTCTGGCTGCAGCCAGGGCCGAGCGCAGGGCTGGAGGGTGTAGGGAAACGATGGGTCGGGCGCAGTGACCAATGCCTTCTTTCCCTGTCAAATGACGGCGCTGCACGACCAGTGAGGGCCCTTCTTCTTGTGCAAAGTGGCCAGATAAAGAGCTTCCGTGCCCTTCGGGAGAGTGTGGGTTTTGAAGGGTTGGTTATGCTTAGAGCCACTCGGTACTCAGCTATGGAGGGGAAATTACACGTTTGCTTTTAACTTGGTGAGTAACCAACTGTTGCGTTTGCTCCGCCCCAGTAAAGACCCCTGAACATGAGCCCCGGGCCCTGGGGATCTCCTGGGTGCCCGCTCTGGGGCTGACAGCTGGGCCTTGCCCTCCCTCCCAAGGCCTGGCAGGGCCAGCTTGGTGGTGGCTTGGCTGAGGGTTCCCCAGGATCCTGGGCTGGGAGGCAGGTGAGTTAGGGTTTGGCCGACATGGTGTTTTCCGTGCTCCTCCTTATTGGGGTGTCTGTCAAATCTAACGTAAAACATAATTTCTGTTTGAGGAAAGAAAAAGGAAACCACAGCCTGAAGGTTCTTGTCTTAAAAGCGCATTTAGGGTCTGCTTGGATTTCCTTTGGGGTTTAACAAAGCTCTTCCTGGAGACTGGCAGCCACCCTGGGGCCACAGGCAGCAGTGGGCCTTGGGCTCCACCTTGGAGCATTTGTCAGTTACTACCTTAAACACCGTTTTGCCTCCCGTCGGCCAGATGTGGTTTGGAGCGAGAAGAGGTCCTTGTCACCAGTTCTGAGGTGCCACCCTGCCTGACGGGAGTCAGGGGTCTTCCTCCAAGGGAGACAGAAAGTAGACTTGGTCAGTGACAGGTGGCAGACGTGTGAAAAGAGTGAATTCTTAGAAATGTCTGCATCCAAGTCCACGGCCAAGATTTCAGGCCCCTGAGTGTGCGTGGCACAGGGTGGTGGGCGCGGCAGGTGGTGCAGGGGTCCCGGTGTGGCCAGCCCTGAGGCCCTGCAGAGGCCGGGTGTGGGCCGCCCCAGAGCGAAGCCTGCCCCCGGGCCAGGGCAGGGCTTCTCTCTTGGGTCCTGGTGGCCGGTGGCTCTGTGCCTCAGCGTCGGGGTGGCGGACGTGTTCCTGGGGAGGATGGGTTACTCCCAGCAGCGGTTCTGCCAGCGTCACCGCTTTGGGCTCCGGGACACTCTCCTGGGCAGCAGCAGGGCAGGGGGAGCTGGGGACCAGAGCTCCTCATGTGCCCGCCTGGTGCCCACAGCCCCTTGTCTGCTGGAGTCCAGCTCTGGGCCTGACTTTCTCGGGCGGCCCTGCTCGGGAGGGATGTTGCAGTTGGCTTGGTGACCCGTGGGTCTGAGGGGGTGCCTGGCCAGCTCTAGAAAGGAGAGCATCCTGGAAGGACTCGTGGGGGCGTGAGCCTCTGGAGGGCCACGCCTCCACCCACCTGTCCGGTCCCTGGAGTCCCTGGGGAGGGGTAGCCTGGGGGTGACAGGCTGTGGAACCTTGATTTGGTACCGTCCTGAGCCCTGGGGTGAGGGATTTTGGAAGCCTCAGCGACGGGTTTGTTTCCATTTAGTGCGAGTTCGTTCTTCCCTGGCTTCCTGGGCGCTTCTTGCTCCGGCAGCCTCTGCGACACTCATCTTGCCCCTGGTCTGTTTCAGGGAGTCGGTGCCAAATGAGGAGGAAAGGACGAGGTCATCGCGCCGCAGCGAGGCCCCCTTCCTCCCCGAGCAGCACGAAGCACTCCCCGGCCCGGGAGACCCTGACCTACGCGCAGGCCCAGAGGATGGTGGAGATAGAGATGGAGGGGCGCCTGCACAGGATCAGCATCTTCGACCCCCTGGAGGTGGTGCTGGAGGACGACGTCACGGCGCAGGAGCTGAGCGAGTGCAACAGCAACAAGGAGAACAGCGAGCGGCCGCCGGCGGGCTCGCGGACTAAGCGCCACAGAAACAACAGAGTCAAGAAGAAAAGCGAGGCCCTGCCCAGCGCCCACGGTGCGCCGGCCTCGGCCAGCGCGCTGCCCGAGCCCAGGGTGCGGGTGGTGGAGTACAGCCCGCCGTCCGCGCCGCGGCGGCCGCCCGTCTACTACAAGTTCGTGGAGAAGTCGGCGGAGGAGCTGGACAACGAGGTGGAGTACGACATGGACGAGGAGGACTACGCCTGGCTGGAGCTCGTCAACGAGAGGCGCAGGGCCGACTGCGTGGCGGCCGTGTCGCAGAGCGTGTTTGAGTTCCTGATGGACCGCTTCGAGAAGGCCTCGCACTGCGAGAAGCAGAAGCAGGGCGGGCAGCAGTGCCTGATCGACGAGGACGCCGTGTGCTGCGTGTGCATGGACGGCGAGTGCCAGGACAGCAACGCCATCCTCTTCTGCGACGTGTGCAACCTGGCTGTGCACCAGGAATGCTACGGCGTGCCCTATATCCCCGAGGGCCGCTGGCTTTGCCGCCACTGCCTGCAGCCCCGCGCCCGGCCCGCCGACTGCGTGCTCTGCCCCAACAAGGGGGGCGCCTTCAAGAAGACGGACGATGACCGCTGGGGCCACGTGGTGTGCGCCCTGTGGATCCCAGAGGTCGGCTTCGCCAACACGGTCTTCATCGAGCCCATCGACGGCGTGCGGAACATACCCCCCGCGCGCTGGAAGCTGACCTGCTACCTCTGCAGGCAGAAGGGCGTGGGCGCCTGCATCCAGTGCCACAAGGCCAACTGCTACACCGCCTTCCACGTGACGTGCGCCCAGAAGGCCGGCCTCTACATGAAGATGGAGCCTGTGAAGGAGCTGGCCGGCGGGGCCGCCACCTTCTCCGTCAGGAAGACCGCCTACTGTGACGTCCACACGCCCCCGGGCTGCACCCGGAGGCCGCTGAACATTTACGGGGACGCGGAGATGAAAAACGGTGTCTGTCGGAAGGAGGGCTCACTCAAGACGGTCAGGTCCGCGTCCAAGGTCAGGAAGAAAGCCAAAAAGGCCAAGAAGACCCCACGGGAGCCCTGCGCGGCCCTGCCACCCGTGTGCGCCCCCTACATCCCCCCTCAGAGGTAAGCGTGGCGGCCAGCTGGGTGACTGACGCGCTGGGTGACGGCCCCTGTGTGCGCTGCGTCGTCGCCGCTTTCCGGGAACGCCGATGTTGCAGGAGACCTGAGTCTGTGAGACCAGCCGGGGGTGTGGTTTCCTTGACACCCGCTCTGGCCATGGGGGGAGTGGGACGCTATTGGGGCTGAGGCAATTGCCCCTGGGGCCCGTCGCACCTCAGGAGTGTCACCACCTGACGGGATGAAGTGTAGCTCCTCGCCCTCCCCTTGCCAAGATGTGGGATCTTGGGGAGCCCCCTTTGGTGGGTTAAGGATCCAGCATTGTCACTGTGCTGGGTCGGGTGGCTGCAGAGGCGCGGGGTCTTTCTCTGGCCAGGGAACTTCCACCTGGGCGTGGCCAAAACAAATTTTAGGCATCTTGTAGGATTTTTTCTTCTTCCTTTTTAGGGCTGCGCTTGCGGTACATGGAGGCTCCCAGGCTAGGGGCTGAATTGGAGCTACAGCTGCCAGCCTGCACCACAGCCACAGCAACGTGGGATCTGAGCCGCGTCTGTGACCTACACCACAGCTACCAGCAACGCCAGATCCTTAGCTCACTGAGCGAGGCCAGGGATCAAACCCACGTCTTCATGGATACTAGTTGGATTCACTTCTGTGCCACGACGGGAACTCCGGAATCTTGTAGGATTTTTAAAACCACTTGTTGGAGACTTGAGCAGGGGGGCTGAGGAAGGCAGACGCCCGGGCCGAGATCAGACTGGGGCTGCCGGAGCCACGTGGGGAGGGTCGCCGGCCTCCTTCCTGTTGGGGCAGCCTCTGCTTTCCTGAGTGTTTTTCTGGCGGCCCGCGGTGGTGGGTCAGGACCCCAAGGGGCTCCCTCGCTCCTGCACGGAGTCCGGGGGCGTCTTCCTCTGATTGTCCCCTTGCTACTTACTTGTTCTCCTTTTTAAAAAAGTCTTTTTAGGGCTGCACCCATGGCATATGGAAGTTCCTAGGCTAGGGCACGAATCAGAGCTGCAGCTGCCGGCCTACATCACAGCCGTGTGGGATCCGAGTCGTGTCTGTGACCTACACCACAGTTCATGGCAACGCCAGATCCTTAACCCACTGAGCAAGGCCAGGGATTGAACCTGCGTCATTGTGGATCCTGGTTGGGTTTGTTTCGGCTGAGCCACAGTGGGAACTCCCTGCCTTGTTCTTTCTCTTTTGTCCTGTTTACACTCTGGCTCGGGGTCAGTAACTACGCATTTCCCACCAGAGCCCGAAGTGCTGAGCGGTCTGGAGGAGACTCGAACACCAGCCTGAGCTTCGGAGGGTGGCAGCATGTTTTTGGTTGGGTGCAGGGCTCGGGACATTTGGCTGAGGAGGCGCGGCATCAAGTGGATGCGAGTGTCTGTCTCGGGAGCTGGGAGCTGGGGCCTGTGGGCTGTGGGCTGTGGGCTGTGGTCAGACTGTCAGATGAAGGGGCTGGAGTCCCTGTTGTGCTCAGTGGGTAACGAACCTGACCAGGACCAGGAACCTTGCTCAGTGGGTTAAGGATCCCGCGTTGCTGTGGCTGTGGCGTAGGCCGGTGGCTACAGCTCTGATTAGACCCCTAGCCTGGGAACCTCCATGAGCTGTGGGTGCGGCTCTAGAAAAGACAAAAAAAAGAAAAAAAGAGGTAGGGGCTGCCCCTTCAAGCGCTGGTTTTGTCCGGGGAGGACTAGGTCCTCACCTTGTATCACGGGGTGGAGGTGCGGTCTTTTCCCCAGATGGACATTTTCTCGTTTTACCGGGCAGCACGTCCTTGTTTCAGAGTCAGGCAGTTCAGACAAGGTGAGTTGAAAACGCTCATGGCTCTTCTGCTCTCGAGAAAGCTTCTGTTAAAACCAAGGTGTTTCTGCGTGTTAGCCGCTTTGACTGAAAGGACAGGGTCACCTGGATTTCTGCCTGCGAGAAAGCGTAGGCTTTGCTGCTAGAGCTGAAGAGCCAGAGGGCTCAGGCACCCCCGAGCCTGTGCCCAGGCCCGTGGTTACCTGCAGGGAAGGCGTTTGGGGAGGGCGGCGCGGGTATTGGGGGCCGCGGAGGCTCAGCGAAGGCAAGGTGGCTGGAGGCGGAGCGTGGCCGTGTCCCTCTGTCCTTTTCTGATTCGGCAGCAGACCGTCCCTCTAGGCTGGTGCCGAGGGGCAGGCCCACCCGGGTGAGTGATCCTGGCTGCAGGTTTCCACATCGGTGTTGACCCTGTTTCAGGCCACCGGTGACCCCGCTGCCACCCCCGGTCTTCGGTGACCTGGCGTTGGACCACCCCATGGGGTGTCGGGCGGGTGCTGGGGGGCCAGGGCTTGCAGTGACCGCTCCTGTCCTGCAGCTGTGACCTGAGGGGTGGCTGGTCCGGTGGCCGGTTTTTGGTCCTGAGGCCCCAGTTCTCTGTCAGTGGAGTGAAGCCCCCCCTTTGTGGACGCTTTACTGCGGGGGTGTCTGGGGGCCTCAGGGAGGGCGGACTCAGGAGGGTGGACTCCGGCCGGTGGCACCGTCGGGCTCCGGGCTCCGCGATGCCGCGGGGACGCTTGAAGAGCGCCTTTGCAAGTAAAGAGGATAACGGAGACAAAGTGATTGCAAGGTTACAGTTTGTCTGAACAGGAGGAGGAGAATTGGTTCGATTTTTTTCACCTGTTAGGTTTTTTTCCTCCGGCTGCACCCGCGGAGGGTGGAAGTTCCTGGCAGGGACTGAACTGCCGGAGCCGCTGCGGGTACAGCGCCGGATCGCTAACTCGCTCCACCATGGAGACTCCCGCTTTTCTGCATTTTTAAGCTGAAAAATCGCTTTCACGTCTGGGGTGATAGGCCCTGGAGCCAGGTTGGGGGGGTGTCGGGCGTCGGGGCGGCGCCGCCTGCAGGGCTGCTGCTTTTCCCGTGGATCCTCTCCTGTTTCGAGGGGACGGGGCGGGGTTGGGGGACAGGCCGGCCGGAGCGACTGGGGCTGAGCCTCCTGGTTCCCCTGGAGGAGCTAATTTAGCTGCGCCTCGCGCCGGGCTGCTGGTCGCTCGGTGTCAGGGGTCGCTCGGTGTGGGATGTCGCTCCGTGTCTGGGGGCGTGGCTGGGCCTCCTGGCCCCTTGGGTTGTGCTTTCTTGTGCGTGTTCCTGGGCCTGGATGCTGCCTGGGGGCCGCTGCTTGAGATAAGGGCGAGGACAGAGGCTCCGGGTCATGTTTCCGCTCCTCGGGGTGCCGCTGGGGCCCCAGATCCCAATGGGAACTTCGTGTTCGCGGGAGGTAGTAATGAGAAGATTGCGCTTGAGGGTGTACATCCTTCTCTGTGTTTCTGTCGGTTAATTTGATCATACTTAGGAAAGTTCTGTTGGCTCCTGCAGGTGGAGCCCGGCTCTGGACCCCAAGGCACCTGGGCTCTGCCTCTGCTCCCCTGGGCGCCTCCCTCCCTCGGCGTGGGTCCTGGCGGGGAAGGGAGCATCGCGGCCCGGGCGGGCAGGGAGCTGGCTGCGTCTGGAGGGCTGGGCCCCGCTGCCCACCTTCCCTGGCTCCCAGAAGCGGCGCCCGCCCAGTGCTGTTTAATTGCTGCGACTTCAGTGTCCCCCGGGGGCGGCGTGTCTCCCTGGGCCAGCCCGCCCTCCTGGGTCTCTGGGAGGCAGGAGGTGGCACTTCTGGCGAGCAGATTTGTTTTGATCCGAGAGCGAGTTAATGGAAACAGTGCAGGAGCAGAGTCTGGGTGTTTCTCGGGGGCCTGCCGAGCACTCGCACCTCTGATGCCTTTAGGCTGGGTCTTTGCTGGATGTGGTCAGTGCTGCGTGGGCAGCGCGGGGGCCCACTGTGCTCAGGGCTCCGGCCCAGGCGCCAGGGCAGGCGCGGCCGCGGGGGAGCCCCCGAGCTCGTGGCTTGGCTGTGTCGGCTGTGCTTTGGCAGAGATGGGCTGAGAGTCCACTCGCGTCCTCTCTCACCCTGGCAGCGGGGGGTTGGCCACTTGGGCTCGCCGCCACTCCTTCCCGACCTCGGCACCACGCACTCCTCTTTATGCAGAGTCCCCTCTCGCCGACCTGCAGCCTCCCCCTGCGGTGGGACAGTCCCACTCAGCCCCCTTCGGTCCGGGTGTCCCCGAGCGCCCCGTAGAGCCGGCCTCGTCCTGGGTTTGCCCGCGGGGGTGCCCTGGACCCAGCGGCCCTGCTCCTCGGGGGCCGAGGTGTCACCAGCGCCTCCCTGGGTGATTTCTGCTTTTGATCTTGAGGGTGTCGGATCCCAGGTCTGGGAGGCCCTGGAGTGGCGGCCCCTCTGCTCTCCCCGCCCCGCCTTCACCCCGCCAGGGGTGGGGGGAGCGTCACGTCGGCAGTCCCTCTGGTGTTCAGGTTGGTCATGGTCCTTCTCGTCTCTGTCGTGGCCTGGGCACTGGGGTGGGTACTGCAGGGCGGCCAGCACCTTGTGGGGTTCCTCGTGGACACTCGCACCCAGCCTTGGGGCTTCTGACCGTCGTCTGAGTGGTCGGAGCCTGGAGGAGGGGTGGCTGGTCCTGACCGCACTGCGCTGGGGGGGTGGTCCCCAGGAGCCAGTGTGGCGAGAACCACTGCCCTCCCGAGGCCGGTTCTGGGCCTTGGGGCCCTGGAGGGCGGCTTCCCCTCATGTGTCGTCCTCTCGCCCCCCCCCCCCCCCCCCCCCCCGCCCAGCTGAGCTGCCTTGAGAGTGAGCACTGCCATTGTACAGACCTAACGGTTGGAGTTTCCTGGTGGCTCAGCGGGTTAAGGGTCTGGTGTTTTCACTGCTGTGGCGCAGATTTGATCCCTGGCCTGGGAACTTCCATGTGCTGCGGGTGCGGCCACCCCCCCTCCCCCGCCAAAAAAAAAAAAAGGAGTGGGCAGTTGAGAGAAGGGGCAGACGCAGGACGCAGCTCCCCAGAAGTGATGTGGGCGCCACTGAGTCTGTGCACTTTTTAATGTGTTGTTCTTATTTTCATGACTTGTATATAGAGTTTAAAAGCAAAATACTAGATATTTATCCCCTTTTTTTTATCTTTTTAGGGCCGCACCCGTGGCACATGGAGGTTCTCAGGCTGGACGTCGAATCAGGTCTGCAGCCGCCGGCCTACATCACAGCCACAGCAGCGTCTGCCACCTACACAACAGCCACTCACTTTTGGGTCCCTGTGGCCCCACCAGCCCACCCTGGGGTGGGTGCCCCCCAGGCTCGTGTTTCTGGGTTTCTGCCCTGTGGGCAGAACAGGACCTAGGCCGCACCCTTGAACATGGGGCTGCTGTCACGCTTGGGTCTGGCCCCCTCGCATCGCTGGCCAAGGCAGGTGTTTTGGGGTGCTGGTGCGTCCAGGACGGTCTTGCCCTGCGGCTAGGTCCTGCTCCTCACACGCCCTCCCGCAGCCCGCCTTCTCACCCCGTGTCCTTGGAGAACCTTTTGAACTTCGTAGTCCGGGAGGTGGGAGCGCCGGCCTGTCCCGCACCCGGGCTTCGGCAGCGCCCGGCCGGCTCCCTCACCCGCTCCTTCCCCGCGGTCACTTTGAGGCACATCCCAGCCCTGTCACTCCACCGTTAACCGCACGTCCTGTGGACGGCAGCGGGGCGCCCTGGAAAACGGGCCCCGCGGTGGCTGTGCCTTGCGGGCCTGGGCTTTGACGGTGTGTGTCCAGGGCCGGGCTGAGGGCCCCCCCCAGGGCTGCCCCGCGGCCGGCTGGGGCCGTGACCATGGCCACGCTCCTTCCGGAGCCTGAGGCCGCCTCCCCCCCTTCCCGTGAGCCGGAGCGCGGCCCACCCCGGTGCTGCTTTTACCTTTTAGTGGGAGTTGGCGGTTTTCTTCATAAAGACTTTAGTCTTAGTTTTTGGAGTTTCCATTGTGGCGCAGCGGAAACGAATCCGACTAGGAACCATGAGGTTGCGGGTTCGATCTCTGACCTTGCTCAGTGGGTTAAGGATCTGTTTCCCGGAGCTGTGGTGTCGTTGCCTGGAGCTGTGGTGTTGGTCGCAAACGCGGCTCGGCTGTTGGTTCCCCGCGGCCCCATCCTCATCCGCCTGCGCCGCTTTCTGTGCGGTCCGCTTTGGACCCCGGGCCCTTGTCCTGCTCTGTCTGTGCGCGTCGCCTGGACAGACCCGGCCCGCTGCGTCTGCACACAGGCCTCCTCACCCTGCGCCTGGTGCCGGGCCAGGCCGCCGCCTGCTCTTCCTCTGGAGACTTGCCTTCTTTTCTCTTCAGGGGGTGGGAGGAGATTTTTAAAGGGTTGATTTCGTCTCTGGAATAATTGCATGAATGTGTTTAGGTTTTCTTTTTCTTTACAAGTCAGGTCTGATAAGTTACGTGTTTTTTGCAGGTTTGTTTTGTATCTCACTTTTCACTACGCTTGTTTTTAATTGATTTCTGTTCCACTTATTTATAGCCTTTTCCAAAAACAGTGTGGTTTTGTGGAGGTTTTCTTGTGTGTTCTTATTTCTACTTTCATGATTTTTTTTTATTTTTTGTCTTTTAGGGCCACATCTGCGGCATATGGACGTTCCAAGTCTAGGGGTCAAATCGGGGCTGTAGCCGCCAGCCTACACCACAGCCACAGCAACACAGGCTCTGAGCCGCCTACAGCACAGCTCACGGCAACGCCGGACCCTTAACCTATGGAGCGAGGCCAGGGATCAAACCCATGTCCTCATGGATACTAGTTGGGTTCTTTAACCGCTGCACCTTGACGGGAACTCCACTGTCATGGTTTCCTGTTCCTTGTCTTTTTCCTCCGGCTTTACTGTGGTTTCACTGCCGCGGGACGTTGTGAGTCTCAGGTGGGCAGCCTGGCAGTCTGCGCCCCTGGTACTGCAGGCGTTTGCCGGCCGAAGTCCCTTAACAGCCCTCCCTGACACAGCTGCCGTTGCCGGTGCTGCGGGCATTGGAGCCCCGGGGCGACTCTCCCTGCCCCTCCCGACCTTCAGCGCGGCACCCTCGGCCTCCTTTCTGAGTCGCGTTTCGGCTCTTAGCTACCAAACGACTTCCAGGAAGCAGGGTGCTGCCTTCCACGTTTTGAGCACTCAAGGGTCAAATAGTGGAGAGTGTGGGTTCTGGAAGACGGACAGGGTGCGTGCGTGGAAGTGAACGCGAGTCTGCGGGCCCTGGGTGGCGTGGCGGGCGTGCCTGTGTCCTCCTCCCAGGTGACGGCTGGCCGCCGCCGTCCTCCAACCTGGTCAGCGTGTCACTCTCACTGGCTCGCGAGGGTTGAGCTTCCTCTGGCCCGGGTAGTGGTTACGGTGCTGACACGCTTGAGCCAGACGTGTGAACAGCCTGGGGCTTGTTCGCTGTGAGTGACGCAGAACGGGACACCGTTCTCCTAGCGCTCTCCCTGGACGGGATCCTCCGTTTCCTCTGGTTTCTGTTGGTGCAGACACGGGCACCGGGGCCTGCGTGCCCTCCTGGGGCCTTTGGAGGCCGGGCGCTGGGCCCCCCGGAGTGGGCTCTGCCTTGGAGGCACCCGTTCTATGACTGTGCTCAGGAGGGCCTGGGGACCTGGACGGCTGAGCCTTCCAGCTCTGTCCTCGTAACGTGCTGAGTGACGCCCTGGAACGGACTGCCCGCCGGGACGGTGTGTGAAGAGGTGCGTAGCTTAGCTCGAGGCCGCTCTCCGCCTGCGGACACAGGGCCGCCCCATGTGTGTCGCCCTCTGCGCTGCCGGCCACCACGCCCAGTCCGCTGTGCTCCTGCCGTCACCAGTCCCGTACGGCACCCCCGTCGAGGCCCCCCTGTCCTTTATCCTCTGGACGTGAGCTGTCGAAGGAGCCGGACCCCGTGTCTCGGGGCGGGTGTCGCCTGCATTTCCCTGGGGGTTTAGTGCGCCCCTCTGCCCTCCGCGGGCTGTGAGTCGGTCATCGGGTCAGACTGGATGGGCGCAGGGTGGACGTGCCGGGTGCTGCTCCCGACGGGCAGGGCGTCCGTGGGTGCAGTGGGTGCTCAGCCTCGCCCTCCTCTTCATGACCCCGGAGCGGATCCGTGGCTGGCATGTGGTGCTTGCTCACGCCTGGGGCTGCTCCTGGCTCAGGAGCGCTGACCCTGGAGGACCGGGTGGCTGGTTTCCGAGGCCCCGAGTCTTCCTCACCAGCGTGTCGCCCAACAGCGTCTGCTGCCCTTCAGACACTTTGACCCGCCCTGCCTCGTTTGGCCTCGGGTGACTGAGCCTGTCCGTGTCTTAACGCACGTCTGTGGATCGAAAAGTCCCCTGAGCTCCGGGGACACGCTGTGCGCTATGGCGGGCGTCTGTCCGCACTCCACTCCAGGCCTGGGGACAGACTTGCTTGGATTCCACGTCTGCCTGGGGAGCTCTTGGCGCCTTCCTCTGGGGGCTGGATGCACCCGACCCTCTTCAGAAAGCCCCCTAATGGGTCTCTCTGCCGCACTGACCCTCGCCCCGTCCCGCCAGGTCACCCGGGAGGGCAGCCTGTGCAGTGTCCTGTGGCACCGAGGCTGCAGCCGCTGCTTTGAAGAGAAGGACCGTCAGGGCTCTGGCCGGGCAGAGCCGAGGGCCTTAGGGCACTTCCATGAGATTAAGGCATTTGTGTTCTTGAAAAAATTTGCTCTTGGGAGTTCTGTTGTGGCTCAGCGGGTTAAAAACCAAGCTGGTGTCCTTGAGGATGTGGGTTTGATCCCTGGCCTTGCTCAGTGGATTAAGGATGTGGCGTTGCCATGAGCTGTGGTGTAGGTCGCAGACACGGCTTGGATCCTGCGTTGCTGTGGCTGTGATGTAGCCGGCAGCTGCAGCTCCACCTGGACCCCTGGCCTGGGAACTTCCATATGCCGCGGGTCCGGGCCTAAAAAGAAAAAAGAAAAAAGTTCTTCAAACTCCTTGGCTTCCATGGTGAAACGCTGCTGTGTGGTGCGCCGTGAGGGGGCCGTGTGGTCCTGCAGAGCTCTGGTTCGCGGTGGCACCTGCGGTCTTCATGAGGCCGGAAGGGTGATGGCAGCCTGGGAGCTTTCTGGCCGTTTCCCCCCCTTGTGAGCATGTTTACGAATCCTTCCCGTTTTATGGTCCCTGCAAGGATGGAGTCTCCTGGCACCTTGGAGCCACCCGAGGGGGAGTGGCCGACCCCTGCTGCCTCCGCCCCCAGTCATCCCGTCCAGCTCTTTTCCCCTTTGAAGGGCCGCCCACGCGGGACCAGGGCCCAGGCCCCCCCCCCCCCCGGGCTGGTGAGCGTGAAGGTGCCGTGGGGGGCCCAGCTGCGCAGACCCGCACGGCTCCGCCCGGCGTTCTTCACGTTTAGATGGCAGTCAGGGACCACGGCGGATTAGAAGCTGTGAAGCCCGACCTCTCCGCGGGAACGGGGAGGCAGGTGGTAGCGGTGCGCAGGCCGTGGCCGAGGTGTGAGCTGGGGGTGCACACGGTTGAAGGTGGTGCCGTCGTGTCTGGTTTCCACGACGAGAACGTGTTGCTGTCCTGCTGCAGCGCTAAACTCTGAGTGTTTCCGTATTTTAGATTAAATAGGATTGCGAATCAGGTGGCTATTCAGCGGAAGAAGCAGTTTGTTGAGCGCGCCCACAGCTACTGGCTTCTCAAAAGGCTGTCCAGGAACGGCGCCCCGCTGCTGCGCAGACTCCAGTCCAGCCTGCCGTCGCGCAGGAGCACGCCGCAGGTACGTGCGTGGGCCGGGAGCCGGGCCTGGGGCGGGCAACTCCCCCATCCGTGCGGCCCCGGGGGAGCCTCTGCCAGGCTGACCACGTGGGGCGGGGGCGCTGGGGACGTCGCAGCGGGCCAGGCAGGTACCCGAGCCCCGGGGAGTGAGGTTCTTGTAAGAACAAAACCAAGTGTCTGAGTGGCTCGCTTGGGTTTCTAGAACATCCTGACGGGGTAAAGCAGTTCTGAAAGAATTGGGTCTAGAGGTGAGGGGCGGCTCCGGGAGGCGTCGCCAAAACCCACTGGAGACTCGGCCCAGACCCGAGTGGCTTGAGTGTGCTCGCTCCTGCTGGGCCCAGCCTCAGGGGAGGACCTCCGTCTGCGGTCGGCCTCTGGGCTCAGCCTCCCTCTTCGGCCGGATGCCAGAGGGTTCTTTGGAGAGAGCAGCCTTGTCAGGGCCCCGCGGCTGCCCGCGCGCCACCGGCTGCGTGGTGTCGCACCCTGCTGTCTTGGAGGCTCTGCCTGGCGTCCTGAGCGGAGTGGGTGCGGAGCGAGCCGGGGCCGCTGTGCCCTTGCGGGCTGCTCCTCCATCCCACCCCGGTGTCCGCACGGGGGTGAGTTGCGTGTCCTCCCGCTTCCTGTTCCGCTGGCCCTTCCTCCCGTCCCCGTGCTCCTTCTGCCCTGTCTGGGTGTCGTTCACCGTGGCCTCCCCACGCTGCTGCACTGACATGTCGGTAAATTCACCAACACGCTTTTATTTTTTATTTTATTTTTTGCCTTTTTTTAGGGCTGCACCCACGGCACATGGAGGTTCCCAGGCTATGGGTCGAACTGGAGCTACAACCGCAGGCCTACACCACAGCCACAGCAACACCAGATCCGAGCCTTGTCTGCAACCTACACCACAGCTCACGGCAACGCCGGATCCTTAACCCACTGAGCAAGGCCAGGGATCGAACCCGCAACCTCATGGTTCCTAGTCGGGTTCATTTCTGCTGCGCCACGATGGGAGCTCCTTTAATGTCTTTTTTTGTGCTTTTTGAAACTCATAGAGAAACTGTGGGATGGGCTGCGCCCCTGCTGTCTGTGTCCGGGGAGAAAGGTGCCAAGGGCTGAGCTCTGTGCTGCGCAGACCCACTGCCCTGGTGCCCGTGGGTCCCTCTGAGCCCCTCCCACCTGGAGGGGTGCGGGCCTCCGTGCAGCCCCCCTTGCCAGGACCCAGCACCCCGTGGGGCCCCTTAGCCTGAGGTCGTGGCTACGCGGGATGTGGGTGCAGGGAGCCCAGCAGGGGGGCCCCTACCGCTTTGCACGCACCGCCCTTGCTGCTGCTGACCGGGAGAGTCGGGGTGGGGTGTGGGAGCCCTGTGCTCCCCGAGGAGCTTGGCCCGGAGCACGTCCCAGACCTCGCGTCACACCCAGGACACTCCACATGCTCCTCTTCCTCCCGCGGGGCCTGGAGTCCGCGGCTCCCGCCAGGGCTGGGTCAGCACTTGTGCCCGCGGGCTAGGAGGGGGCTGCAGGGTGGGGAGACATCCAGGATGCCCCAGGGCTGGGGTCCGGGGCACTGGGGGACTGGGGGTGGCTGGCTTACCCGGGTCCTCTCCCCTCGGCCGGGGTTGAAGTGCTCAGTGACCAGCAGCTGTCGTCCCTCACTTACACGGGCTCTCTCAGGAGCCTGGGGCCTGGCCTGCGTGGTCTGGCCTGGGGCCTGGACCTGGTTGGGGCGGGGAGCCGCCCTGCCCTTGAGTGACTGCTTCCGCCAGCGAAGCCGCGCTCACCTCTGGTGGGAGGCGTGCCCGGTGGCACCAGCTCGGCTCAGTCGTCCTGCTGTGTCAGGTCAGCGCCTCTCGCCTGCCACCCTGCTGCTGGCGTCAGCTTCCGGGCTGGGGTCCTCGGCCCTCAGTCGTGTCCTTGGTGGCTGCCCTGTGCCCTGGCACGGGCTCGATCTGACCAGGCTGACCCTGACCCTGACCCGGGTGCCATCTCGCTCATGGAGTCCTCAGGTCCTGTTCCCACCAGAGAGCAGCCTAGTCCCCAAGGCAGCTTCACTGCTGTCCCGCTTCACGGAACCTTCCAGGGTTGGTTTCACGTAGGAGGCAAAGGCCACGTGAGAGCAGAGGCAGAAACGCAGGCCCTTTGGTGCAGAAGAGGCATGAGTCTTGGGCGGGTGCCCGTGTGCCGGGCTGCCATGTGCGGAGAGTGGTGGCCTGCAGCTGTGGGGCCCAGAGGCGGGCTCGCGGGTGGCGCAGCAGGTAGGCTCCGGGGCTTGGGGTACCACCTGACTCTCTGGAATCACAGGCCAAACTTCTTTTCTGCTCGTGTGTTCACAGTGTCTGTTTCAAACCAACGGACAAGGTGATTTTCAGATGCTCTTGAGAAACTTGGTTTTCTAAGCCCACCTTTTTTTTTTTTTCTTTTTTTTTTTTTTTTTTTAGCTTTTTAGGGCTGCACCCGCGGCATATGGCAGTTCCCTGGCTAGGGGTCCAGTCAAAGCAACAGCTGCTGGCCTTCACCACAGCCACAGCAATGTGGAATCTGAGCTGCGTCTGCGGCCTACACCACAGATCAAGGCAATGCCAGATCCTTAACCCACTGAGCAAGGCCAGGGATCGAACCCCCAACCTCATGGTTCCTAGTTGGATTCATTAACTGCTGAGCCGCGATGGGAACTCCAAGTCCATCTTTTAACGTACTTATTAGCCTTTCTTATACAGCCGATGTTACTGGTAACTCCTGTTTAAAGGCTGAGAATTGCAGAAAATGTAAAAACAAGCCCGATGATTTGAATTCAAATCTAGTGGAGACAGAAGAGAAGTGGAGCCTGGTGTTGAGGAGGCCCAGGCCCTCACTGCTGTATTTCCCCGGGGTCTTTGCCTTCAGACCCCGGGGCCTGGAAGCTGACAGCCCCCAAGGCAGAGTGCTCCCTGTGCCAGGGCTCAGGGCTCGGGCTGGGGTCCCGCTTGGCGGCTCTGTGATTTGAGCCCCGTCTGCCTGGGGCTGGACACCCAAGGTGCACAGGGGGCCAGAGAGGGAGGAGGGTCTGGCATTTGTGGAATGTGTTCTGGGAACTGATGCTGGGTGCCGTGTCAGCTGCAGCAGGCGGGCGCAGCCGTGGCGGGTCGAGGGGAGCCGTGCACCTGAGCTGGGTGTCCAGGGTGCTGTGACCAGGGCCCTGGATGCCAGCCCGGAGCCTGCATGGGGACAGGTGCGCGTGTCCTGGAGGGACTGGTTTGGGGGGAGGTGCCAGGTCTGCCGGGGACTGTCGGTCACCCTGCCGGGCAGGAGCCTTCGGCACAGAGTGGGCTCAGCCTGGGCAGGCGGGCCCCCGGGGATGGAGCCACAGAGCAAACGGTGAGCCGCAGGTCCTGGGCAGAGCCTGGGGATCAGGGAGGAAGTGAGGACCAGCAGGAGGGGGCGCTGTGAGGGGGCGGAGCGGGCCGTGGGGCCTTTGCTGTGCTGCTCAGGGCCGCGGGTCCCTCTCGTCCTGTGCCCTGGTCCTCAGCCCTCCGGCGGCCCCCCTGGCTCCCTCACCCGCTGCCGGCCTGGCCTGGTGACGGGCAGGGGTGCACGTGTGTCCTCAGGGAGGCGGCCTGGCTGGGGAGGGTGTGTACCACGCTCCCACTTCTGGCAGGCAGCCCCCGCCCAGCCCCTTCCCTGCGGGGCCCCGTCCCGCACCCCTGCTCCTGCCGGCCCCTCTGTGGGGCGTGCGGGCCTCGAGGCTGACCCCCGGTTCTCTCCTCAGAGGGAAGATGACGAGGAGATCCAAGCTGCCAAGGAGAAGCTCAAGTACTGGCAGCGGCTGCGGCACGACCTGGAGCGCGCGCGCCTGCTCATCGAGCTCCTGCGCAAGCGCGAGAAGCTCAAGCGGGAGCAGGTTGGTGGGGGCCAGGCTGAGGGTGACAGTGACCTCTGTCTTGAAAGAGGCTGCTGGGCGGGGGAACGCTGCGGTGTCCAGTGCAGCTCCTGGCGGGTGTGGGCTGGAGAGGGGTGCCCCGAGGGCGGTCTGTGGGCGGCGGCGAGTGGCCTCAGGGAGGTCCCCAGGCACTGAGACGTGTGCTGACCCCAGGTGAAGGTGGAGCAGATGGCCCTGGAGCTGCGGCTGACCCCGCTGACTGTGCTGCTGCGCTCCGTGCTGGACCAGCTGCAGGAGAAGGACCCTGCCCGAATATTCGCCCAGCCCGTGAGCCTGAAGGAGGTGGGTGTGCCGCCCGCCTTCCCCTTCCTGGGGCTCCAGCCCCTCCCAGTGCCCCGAGTCAGAGGGACCGGCTCCGGCTTGCCGTGTCCCAGCATGGCCCCCGCGGCTGCGTGAGGGCCGTGCACGCGCGTCTGACAGCTGTTGCGCCGCCGTGTAGCCGGAGTTCTCTCTTGTTTGCAACCGAGCGTCTTCTTCCCTGAGATCAGGTGCCCGACTACCTGGACCACATCAAACGCCCCATGGACTTTGCCACGATGCGGAGACGGCTGGAAGCACAAGGGTACCGGACGCTGCGCGAGCTGGAGGAGGACTTCGACCTCATCGTGGACAACTGCATGAAGTACAATGCCAAGGACACGGTGTTCTACCGGGCCGCCGTGCGGCTGCGTGACCAGGGCGGCGTGGTCCTCAGGCAGGCCAGGCGCCAGGCCGACAGCGTGGGCTTCGAGGAGGCCTCGGGGATGCACCTGCCAGAGCGGCCGGCCGCGGCCCCCCGGCGGCCCTTCTCCTGGGATGACGGTAAGCCCGGCCGCCGGGCGTGGCGTGGGAACCGCGGGTGGCGGGACAAGGGGGCAACGGGTGAAGCCGATTTCAGCGCCTTACGTTCAACCCGGTGCATCCTGAGGGTTACGATTTCAACCTTTATTTTATTATTTTTTTTGCCTTTTGTCATTTTATGGCCTCACCCGTGGCATGTGGAGGTTCCCAGGCTAGGGGTCTAATCGGAGCTGTGGCCACTGGCCTGCACTGCAGCCACAGCAACACAGGATCCGAGCCGCGTCTGCAACCTACACCACAGCTCATGGCAACGCCGGATCGTTAACCCACTGAGCAAGGGCAGGGATCGAACCCGCAACCTCATGGTTCCTAGTCGGATTCGTTAACCACTGCGCCACGACGGGATCTCCCCAATTTCAACCTTTAAAGACACAGAAGTCACTCGGTGTTGTCTGCTGGCTTTAGTTCACTCTTTGCCGTGTGGTGTGTGTGTGATACTTGGCACCAGTTTCAGGAGCCTCTGGGAGGCCTGCGAGGCCTGTGGTCTGTGTGGTGCAGCGCAGGTGGCGTTGAGCTGGCAACGTGGGCGCCGTTGGGCCTCTGAGGGTGTCTGGTGGCAGTGGAAGGCTGTGGCTGTTTGGAAGTGACACAGCAGCCAAGTGCGGTGGCCCTGGGCTCCTGGGCCCTCTTGCTCTGGGTTTGCCCACATGGCAGAGGTGGCCTCGGGGGAGTCGCCTCGGGCTTCTAGAACCACATAGCTGTCTGCCAAGTCTCTGCGGCGTGGGAAGCTGGGCTCCCGCCCAGAGCTCCCTGGGACGGAGTGGGTGCGGGGCCTGGCGTGGGGGGCGCTTCCGAAAACCACAGCCGTTCCGCCGGTTGAGCGTCGGGGCCGGAGGTCAGGTCTCCTCCCCGGCGTTTCCAGAGGGGCACAGGTGAGCCTCGTGGTTAAGCCCGCCGTGCTCCTCCCCTTTAGGTGAACCAGAGGTTTCTCCCTGGGGCTCAGATGCCACAGTTTTTGTTGATGGGAACTTCTGGAGGTGGCGGTAGCTGTGAGGTTCTGCTGGGAGGCGTCTGGCTCACTTTCCGTAACGTGGTGTTTCTCGTAGCTGGATGGTGCCTCGGTGGGTGTGCCGTAGGGGGAGGGCCCTGGTCGGCTGGCACTCCTGCCTCCACCGGGTTCTGTAGACTCGCTCCGTTCTTAGCCGCTTCTCCCTGACTTGAGGTGATCGTGCTTCATACATGCTGCTGTGTGGCTGGAGTTGGACTCGCTGGGGAGCTTTGTAGCGAATGTGCCTGAAAACATGGGTTACGTGGGTCGTGTGTGGATTTTGCAGCCCAGTTTTTAGAAAAGTCACACGACAGCCTGGGCCCGAGGCTCGAGCCCAGACACTGGGTGTGATGTGCAGGTGCCCAGCTGGTGCCCGGCGCCCCGGGCTCTTCCCTCGTGCCCGCGCTCGGCGCAGGCAGCTTGTCCAGGCGGGAGGCTCGGTTGGCCGTGCCTGGCGCGGGACGCCTTCCCATGGTGCCAGCGGGGTGGTCTGATGCGGCGGCACGGGTTCGAGGACTGACGGCCGTGTCCTCTGACCCCAGTGGACAGGTTGCTGAACCCGGCCAACAGAGCACACATGGTCCTGGAGGAGCAGCTGCGGGAGCTGCTGGACAAGCTGGACCTCACGTGCTCCATGAAGTCCAGTGGGTCGCGGAGCAAGCGGGCCAAGTTGCTCAAGAAGGAGATCGCCCTGCTGCGTGGCAAGCTGAGCCGGCAGCACAGCCCGCCCCCGCCTGCGGACTCAGGTACTGGCGGCCTGGAAGAGGACGGTGCCCGGCCGGGGCCGGAGGCCGGCGAGGAAGGTAAGCATGTGTTGGGGCTCGGGCTGGAGCCGGCTGTACCCGCTGCTGGGAGGCCCTGGGGCAGAGGAGGGGCAGGTGGTGCCCCCTGGGGCTTCGGCCAAGGAGAGTCTGGGCCCAGAAGGAGGCTTGTCACCCCGTCCCGGGCAGCTCTTGGGAGAGGGTGCCTTGCAGAGCGACAAGCTCGCTGGCTGTGTGGTGGTGGGGCTCTTCTTGTCGTGTTAGGGAAGTGGGCGCGGGGGGCGCTGAGTCAGGCCCTGGGGGGCCCCCGGTCTTGGGGCAGGGCTGCGCCAGCACCTCTGGGGAAGGGCTCGCCTGGGCGCTGGGCTCCAGGCCTGGCCCTGGCCCGTCCTGGGCAGGGGTGAGGGGTGCTCAGACGTGCTCTGCTCCCCACGGCAGCACCACAGGCTCAGCCTGGTTCCGGGAGGTGGACTCGGGGCCTGCGAAGCCGTGGGCGTGGGGGATCCCTCCTGCCCCACGCCCCTTCTGACCTTCCAGTACACAGAGCGGTGGGGGGGCCAGGTCCCCAGGTGTTGGCGGGGCTGTGACCTCGCCGAGTGTTCCCGGCATGTCCCAGTGAGAGCAACGGAACGTTGATCAGAGCTGTCCTTCAGCTGGCCCTTTAAAGGAACCTTGCTCCGTTGTGGACGTGTCGGCCCCATGGCCCTGCCGCGCTCCTGGGATTGATGGCGCGTGTTTCTGGTGTGGGTGCCCGTGAGTCTGCCCTGGGGACGGCGGCGGAGGTCACCCTGCGTGTCACCGCCCCTTTGTCAGCCGGCCGCGTGAGGCGGCGGCGGGGCAGAACCCGGAGCCTTGAGGTGACCGCTGTATGTCCTCTCAGGGTCGCGCTGCAGCCCTTTCCTCGTTCCGCTTGCTCTCTCGGAGGCCGTGGTGGCGGCTGCAGCGGCTTCTCCGGGCGGCGGGAACAGGGTGGTCCTGGCGGTCAGGGCCTGGAGCGAGGGGCACACGCTCACCTCTCAGCTGGCCCCCTCTCACCGCCCGAGCTGTCCCTCGGCGGGGGGCGACTGGTCCCCTGTTGTCAGAGTAGCTGATCAGAGCTCCCCCCAGCGGTGCCTCAGGCGGCCCCTCCCGCTCTTACCTGGGGCCGTGCTGGGCCACGGGAGGCAGCGCAGTGGCTGTGAGGTCAGGGACGGCCTGGAAGTGTGCCGGTTCCCAGCGTGTGGGAGTTACCGCTGTGGCACAGTGGGATCGGTGTCTCTGCAGCCCTGGGGCGGGTTCGATCCCTGGCCCAGGGCAGTGGGTTAAAGGTCTGGCCTTGCCGCAGCTTCGGCGCAGGTCACAGGTGGCCTGGATCCGATCCCTGGCTTGAGAGGTGCGGCCCAAGGAGGAGACAGCACATGGAGGACCAGTAGTGACTCGGCTGACGGGCAAGGCGCGAGTGCGAAGTGGAGGCAGTGGGGAGGGAGTGAAGGAGGCCCCCTGGAGAGATTCCGTGGGGCCTGTGGTCAGTGGGCCCGGGGACACGTGTGGTCAGCCGGACACTGGTGTGAGGACAGCTGCAAACAGCCCCCTGTGAGTCTGTGTAGAAAGACACACCTGAGAAAGTGGGGTCTCAGAATCTCAGGTGGACTTGTTGTTAGCTTGGTTTCCTTTGGAAACTCGGACAGGTGGGCAATGGACCGGCCTCGGGTGACCCGAGTCGAGGCCGCGGGCTGGGCGGGGGCTCTGCTGGCTGGCGGCCCTGCGCCCGTGCCGCACAGGTGGTCCATGGCTCGCCCAGGCCTGGTCTTGGCCTGGACAGCAGGTTTGGCTTCTGCTGCTCAGCTGGGTGTGGAGGACGGGGCTCGGTCCCAGGGGCGGCCGCCTCCAGGGGTCAGGCCGTTTCCAGGCGGCCGTGGTTCAGTGGGACCACAGCTCCTGACTCGGGTCTGCGGGCAGGGAGCCCAGGTCAGCGGGGGCGCGCAGACAGGCCTCACACCTGTTTGGAAGCAGGTTGGTGGCCAGTGTAGACAGCGGTGGTTGCCTGTGCTGAGCCCGTAGTAGCCGGTTTAGGTGTCCTGAGTGTGACGCTCTCTGCTGTTTGGGGGCAGGGGCTCCAGCGACTGGAAGTTGAGGTGCAGATTTTATCTGTGAACTTGAGGCTCTGCGTCCCCTTATTCGTGAGTGAGTAGAGTCTGTTCTGGGAGTTACCTGAGCATCTTTCACCAGTTCAAGTAACCGGTCAGTGGCAGCCAGGGGATTTTTAAGAGAACTTCTGTCGTCCCGTCGCCTGTGCGGGGCGTTGTCCCCCGGCTCCTGGTTGCGCCTGTGTGGGGCTCAGGCTGCTTTGCTCTGGCGGGTGAGAAGGCCGAGCGCGGGTCCCGCAGCTGGTGAGGGGGTCGCCGGCCCGCGAGCTGCTCCTGCTCCTGACCCACACCCTTGCTCCCGGCCCCCTGGAGCCTCAGGCTGCTTCCGGGAGCACCTGCCGCCCCTCTGGTCCCCGGAGCAGGGGCTGGACTGGCAGCTAGGCAGGAGGGTCGAGGGAGGGGGGCCCTCCTGGGGAAGTGTCAGCTGTTGCGCGTGGTGGGAGGAGCAGCCGGGCCTGGTCTGCGGGGCTGCGCGCTGGGGGAGGCAGCGGCCTCAGGGGTGGGGGTCCCGCAGCGGAGGGCTGCTGACTGACGGGGAGCGGGGCTCCCACTGGGGGCCCAGGGAGGAAGAGGAGGCAGGCGGTAAAGGGAGGCCTCTGCCCGGAGGAGTGGCGGCGGGGGTGGGGCGGGAACCATGCAGAGGCCCCCCGGGCACTGTCGCCTCCCCGGGGTTCCTGTCAGGTCCCTGGGACCGAATAGCGGGCGGGGGTGCCTGCGCCTCCTTCTGAAATGGACCCTTCTGACAGCTGCTTGTCCCCTTGTCACGCGCTGAACAGGCTTTGAGTGGCACTTGAAAGCGAAGGGCACCTTGCGGGCCCGGCCACCTGCAGCCTCTGCGCATGGGCATGCTGGGCGGCCGCGCGGGGCTCCCGCTCTGAGCCTCTGGCCCTTCTCTCCGTAAGTTGGTGAGATTGTTCAGACGCTCGCTCTGAGATATGAGTGAGTTCCCGGAGTTGGGCATCTTTTCTTTTTCAAAACGATTTTGGAGTCCAAGTATTAACTTTATGTACTTCAGATGGCTTGGGGGGTTTACAGGTTTCTTAAAGTGGGGATCGTACCTCGGGTACCTGGCTCTGCTGTTCTCGTTTACTGTCCTGAAGCCGGAATCAGCCTCTTGGAGAGAGACCTCAGGGCCTTGCCCAGCGGGCCGTGTCCGCCCTGCCCACGTCCTCCCCGGACGGGCTTCTCTGGGCTAAGACCTGGCCCGCAGGCATTTTTAAAAGCCTTTCTTAAGAGATGAAAATACTCTCTGTCCAAAGTTGCTGTTTCTGTCTTCAAAGTCAGATTTTTACAGAAGAGCGTGGACGGCAGCTTTTCGGGGGGTGTGCGTCAGACTGCGCGGGGTGTCCTCCTTGCCCCAGAGGGCCGCGGTCGCTCCCCGCGCCCTGGTTGTTGGTCTGGTCAGAGACCGATCGAGCCGCTCGTTCCCCGCGGTTTGCTGACCGCCTTGGGGCCCGGCCGGGACGGGGGACGGCCGCTCTGACCCCTAGTCACCACGTGCGTTGCTCTTCCTCCGTCCAGGTAAGTGGCTTGTCGACTGCAGAGCTGCCACGAGAGCGTGTGCTTCACGCTGGTGCACGTGGGGCGACCACCGCAGTCGTCCTCAGAGAGGGTGACTTTGTCCACCTGGGCGCCGGGCGCCCCGGTCTTGGTGTCAGAGAGACACACCCAGTTCAGCCAGCGCCCGCGGGGCCCACGGGGCCCCTCACTGCTAGTTACGTGTGATGCTTTGTTTCCTTAACTGAATTAGTGTTTTGGTGGACTTCACATTTGTAGTAAGTTTTATGATAGACTTTATAATTATCAGTTTTCAAAAATCACTTTATTTATAATTTTTTCAGGAGATAAATCTCCCCCTAAACTTGAACCACCAGATGCATTTCCTCTTCCTTCAAACTCGGAGACTAATTCAGAACCACCAACCCTCAAACCAGTAGAGCTCCGCCCCGAGCAGAGTAAACTATTCCAAAGAGTCACACTTGGTAGTGCGTCACATAGCACTTGCCCTCAGAGCGCACTGGTAATCGGACACCCTCCAGAGCCCGCCCTCGCCAGTAGTGGCCATGCGCCGGCAGCAGCGGCCTCCGCGGTGGCGGAGCCATCAAGCGATGTAAACAGACGCACCTCTGTTCTCTTCTGCAAATCGAAAAGTGTAAGCCCCCCAAAGTCTGCCAAGAACACTGAAACCCAGCCGGCTTCTCCTCAGCTAGGGACCAAAACCTTTTTGTCTGTAGTCCTTCCGAGGTTGGAGACCCTTCTGCAGCCAAGAAAAAGGTCGCGAAGCACCTGTGGAGACTCCGAGGTGGAGGAGGGGTCCCCGGGAAAGCGCCTGGACACAGGTAACTGCCGCGGGCGCCGCCGGGCCCAGGGCGGAGTGTGGGGGGCGGCGCCGGCTTTGGTTCTGGGCCTGACTGTCGCGCCCTCTCTCTCCAGATGGAAGGAGACCTGCTTCTCCCGCGGGGCTCTCGTTGTAGGTCTGAGGCGGCGCCACCCAGGGCCTGCCTGGCCTGGCTGCCCCGCTGTCCCTTCTCTGGGGCCTAAGAGCCAGGGGGTGCTTGGCCGTGCAGTGCGCCGTGGGGGTCGGGCGGGCCCCCTTCTCCGGAGTGGCGCGGCGTCGCTCACTTGGCGGGGCCCGTGGCCGTCTGCCCGCCGTCCTGCTCACCTGCTGAATCGACACGTGAAAGCGTGTCCCACCTGCCGCTCGGCTTCTGTGACGGGAGCGCGTCTGGTTGGCTCATCGGACGTCCCCGCGCCGGCGGGCTCGGTGGCTCTGGTGCCGCCTCACCAGTTGAGTTGAAGGAGGCCTGCTTTGCTCTTTCTGCTCCTTCTCGGCCTGTTTCTCATCTTCCCGGGGGATGGCCGGAGTCTCTGCGCTGCCCCCACCGTGGCGGCGGTGCTGGGGGCTGCCTCTCCTGGAGGCGTGTTCGCGCTTTGGTCCTGGCTATGGGTCAGAGCCTGGCTTGTGTCACGTCCAGGCAGCGGCGTGTGTGTCGGGGTGGCAGGGCCTGGGGAGACCCGTGTGCTCCCGCCCCCATCCTTAAGTCTGGCGGGGGCTTCAGCCGGCCTCCCTATGAGACGCACTGTCCACGCCCCACAGGCATGTCGCTCCGTCGCCCAGGTCGGGGTCCGCACGTCACTGGTCTTAGAGAAACGTTAGCCGCCTGTGCTGTCGTTTGACGTCAAGTTGCTCTTCTCGAGAATGCGTTCACGTGGCTTGACTACCGCAGAGCTGCCTGGGGGCTCCGAGTTGTGGGGGTACAGGTGCCGGCCAGCCCGGCTGTGCCGTAACTCCCGCCAGGCCTGGGAGGCCGTTCAGCCGGTGTGGTGTCCTGGCACCAGGTGTGGCTGCTGGCTTCCCGCCCCACGCCGCTCTGCCCACCACGGTCGTGGCCCCTGGCAAAGCTGGTGTCCAGGCGGCTGGGCTGCCAGGCTCTGTGGTGGCCTCGCTCGCTGAGCACTTGTTCTTCTGGAGTCATTGCCGCGTGTGGGCTTCTGACCGTTGGGCTTTCAGGCGCCTCTTGGGCTCCCTCGCCAGGGTCCCTTGTGGAAAATCCCGTGCGCTTCCAGTGCCTGCGTCTGAGCCAAGGGCTTTTCGTGTTGGTGGTGAGGGTGGGCCTGGGAGGAGTTTGGCCGCAGGCCCTGTGCGTGTGGCCGGGCGTCGGCACCTTCGGCCCGGCAGACGTGGCACCTGGCCCTTCTTACTGCAGGTCGGCGGTGGATTCGGTGCTTGCGGGTCCTGAGGCTCCTCGCCTGGGAGCACCCCCGCTTAGCCTCCTCTGCCCCCACTCCGCAGCCTCAGGACGGGCAGGGTCCCGGACCTCCCGGTTGCCCAGAGCTTCCTCTGCTCGCTCTGCCTTTCAGGGAACCCGCGGGGGCCACGCGTGCCTCATGGTGGCCCCACCGCCCTCGCAGCTCTTGTGGCGGGGTCAGTGCCTGGTCCTGTGCCTCGCGGTCGCGTCTCCGGGACTGCCTGTCTTCCGCCTCCTTCTGTGACCGCTGACCTCCTGGCAGTGGCCCGTCCAGAACGTGCTGCCTTTGCCGCCACCGCTGGTCCCCTTTGGGGACTGCCGCGAGGCTCCCGTCGGGCGCATGGCGGGGTGTGCGTGCGCCTGTCCGCGTTGCCGGCTCAGGGCAGAGGCTGGTCTGCGGGGCCTGCAGTTGGACTAAATGGCTTTTTCGCTGTTTTCCAGGTTCTCATTTTAACTACTAACATGCGGGGTAGCCTCTCTTTGGATCCTAATTATTTTCTCTTACTCAACCTGGACTGGAGCTCTGCTGAGCGGTCGCTGTGGAGCGCAGAGGGCCCTGCATCTCACGTGGTTCTCGTGGATGACGTTGGCGGCTTCAGCTCAGCCGCCTCCCGACACGCACACACCAGCCCTCGGAGGAGACACCCCCACCCCGCCCACCCCTCTGTAAGTCAGCCAGACGCCCGCGGCCCCGCAGAGCGGCCTGGCGAGCAGAGGGAAGCCGGGGCCGGGGGCCCGGAGAGCCGGCTGCAGCACAGTGACTCACGCGGACACAGCCAGCCCGCCCTCGGCTGGCACAGAACCAGGCCCTAGTGACCCAGCTTCTGGTCCGGGCGCCCGGCCCTGGGAAGGACTTTCAGGCCGTGCACGCGCGCCGGACGACGTGGCGTCAGCACCGTCTCGCCGTGGCCGTCTGTTGGCTGTTCGTGCCTTCGCCTCCAGCTTCTGCCGCCCCTCGCTCCTCTCTCCTCTCACGCCTCGTCCTAGCGCCCCGGGTCCCCGAGTGGCGCCGCTCCGGCTCTGGTCGCCGCATGAGACCTGCTGCCGCGGGGCGAGCCGGCCCCACCGCGTCTTCCCTGAGTCGGCCTGGGCGGGAGGGTGCGCGCATCTTGTGTGCCGTGTCTGTGTGTTTTTATCGAAAGGTGGAAAAATGCCCTAGAATGCAGTTTTCTTGCCAACAGAAAAAATAAAAACTTGCATACAAAATCACAGGCCCCCCTGCTCCAAGAGGCTGCCTGCGGCCCCCATGCCCGCCAGCCCCTGACGCCACCTTGTGGGGCGCCCCGGCGTCTCCGCTGCAGGAGCGCAGCTGCTCCGCCCGCTTCGTCTCTGCTGGGCCGCCGACCAGGCTTCCGAGGCCCGGCGAGGGCGCAGCCTGAGGGGCTGGGCTGCCCGGGCCTGTGGGAGCACTGGGGCTTCTCGCTGCCGCCACTGCCGCCCAGGGTCTCAGTGGCCAGAGACCGCCTGGTGACTCCTCTGTCCTGGGAGTGAGGCCTTGGTGACCCTGAGGGCGCGTCTCGCCAGGCACTGGCCTGGTTCCTGGCGTTTCAGGCCAAGCCCTGCGAGCTCGCTGGCCGAGGTGCAGAGCAGGCCGGACCGCAGGGGTGCGTGCGCGTGCAGCCCTGCTCCGGCCACAGCGGCCTTTTGTCCTTGGGCTCGTCTGCTGCTCTGTGATGTTTTTGGTGACACACAGGAAACCGTATGTCCGCCTTGTCCCTGGGGGGTGGTGTCCCCGTGCACTCAGGGCCGCGTGTGTCCTCCCGTCCCTGCTGAGGGTCTTTCCCGCTTGGCGTCACTTGGGAGGCGGTGGCTGTCACCGTACGTGCCGCGTGGGGCACGTCTGCCGTCGGCCTTGCTCTGCGTCCCGTGGCTGGGCCAGTCTCCTTCCTCCTTCGTCCAGCCTTTGCTGGCGTGCCTGTGACGGGCGCCCCGTCTTCGCCTTGCTGTTCGTGGCCGCCGCCGCCCGCCGCAGGGTGAGGGTTTGCAGCCGCCGGGCGCCGTTCCTCTGTGGCCCCCAGTCTTCCCAGGCCCCAGGGGCCTGTCCCAGGCAGCGAGCCACCCCCATGCCCTTCGAGGGCCCACCTGCTCCCCCTGGAGGGCTTATGGTCTGCTTGCTTGGCTGGCAGGAGCCACACACGGCCGGGGGCTTGGTCGTGGGGGCGGCTGTCGCCACAGAGTGTGTGGACCTGGCCCGGCGTTGGGTGCTGTCGCGGGGATCTCGCAGCCTTGCTGGTGCTGGCCCCGGTCCCTCCTTGCAGGACTGCGTCCCTTGTGCTGGGTTCCGTCTGGCCGGGGACGGGGGTTCTGTGCCCTGGGGTCCCAGTGCCACACAGAGCCCAGCACTCTCCCCAGGGAGACGGGGCCCAAGGCCTGGGGTTGGGAGCAGACCTGCCCCTGGGCTGCTGTTTCACTGAACCTTCCAGATGGGGTTGGAGGAGGTTCTCGACATTTCAGGATGAGAGGCTCTGTGGCTCCGTTTCGGGGGCCTTCTTTTTCAAGGTGGTTTGGTCGTGTCTGGCTGTCTGCAGTTACTCCTTATAATTACGAATTAGGTTTAAAATAAAAAGTGCTAAGCTTTTCTTAAAGCCAGTGGTGCTAAGTCAGACCGAATTGGAGCAGGACGTCTGAGCAGCTTGTTGGGTAGTGGCGCTTCCTTGTTTCCTGTGTGGTCCTTCTTCGTGGCTGGCGGGGTTTGCTCACCTCCTTTACGTACAGAAACGTTTATGCATGCAGCAAATGAAGAACCCTGTGATTTGGCCAACTACTTCGAAGTCGTTTTTAAAGAAATAGGGTTTAAGGTGTTTGAAGCCTGAGGAATAGGATTCTTTTCCGCCCGCCCCTGCGGCCATTGACCGCAGAGGGGGCCAGGCTGGGCCTGGGGGCTTGGGCCCCGGGCTGCGCTCACGGCCCCCTAGACCTTGGAGGGAAGGACGTGGTGTGTCCTGGCGGCTCCGGGCTTTCAGGGCTTTGAGACGCTTCTCAAGACGCCAAGGTGGCGCTGCTGTTTTGTGGGGCTGCTTGGCTGTGGGGACACCAGAGGGTTCTGGCTTCCGGGTGGCACGTCCTTGCCACGTGCTGTGCCGCCGACAGTCTGGGGCCTGTGGACACGGGGCGCCTGTGTGCACAGGACGTGCTTCTTCTGACAGGGCCTCGTGGTGCTTTGAGACCCTGCGGAGGCTCGTTCTGGAGGAGTCACTGTGGGGGAGCCATGGTGCTGTCCTGGGAGCCCAGGCCCCCCGGCTGCCCTGCCCGGACTCGGGGCTGCCACCCCTGGGGAGCCGTGGTGTCGCCCTGTGCGCCCCGACCCACGGCCCGGGCGCTGTGGCTCGTCTCCGTCCGTGCGCGCGGAGCTTGCAGGTGCCGCGCTGGCCTGTTCAGAGCGGACGCGTGTGCAGAGCTGCTGCGTGGGGCTGAGCTCAGGGCCTTTGTTGCAGGTCTTACCAATGGCTTTGGGGGAGCGAGGAGCCAGCAGGAGCTGGGCGCCCCGGGGAGGAAGGTCGCGCCCCGCCGCCGCTGCGCCTCCGAGTCCAGCATCTCCTCCAGCAGCAGCCCGCTCTGCGATGCCAGGTGGGCCCGCAGCCTGCGCCCCGGCCGCCGCCCTGGCACCTTAGTGGCCTGGGGCTGTGTAGCACCTTCTGCCCTTTGGGGGTGGTTCCCGTGTCCCCCGGAGACCTGCCTTGTAGAGTTTAATGCGAGGTGGGAAAGCCCTGAAAACCTAACCCAGTTTTTGAACATAAAGCAAGTTACATGTACTGTCCGCGCCTCCCAAGAGCCCACCTTTACTGAGACAGTGGCAGGAGCGGCCTTGCGCTCTGCCCCGTGGAGCCGCCTGCACCTGCGGGGCCTGTGGGTCGTGTCCGTGTGGCTCCCGTGGCCCAGCCCTGACACAGCCTCGCTTTTCCTCTTGCAGTTTTAGCGCGCCCAAGTGTGGCCGCGGCAAGCCCGCCCTGGTCCGCAGGCACACGCTGGAGGACCGCAGCGAGCTGATCTCCTGCATCGAGAACGGGAACTACGCCAAGGCCGCCAGGATCGCAGCTGGTGAGTCTGCGCCCGCCTCGCCTCCCCCCACCCATCCCACAAGTTGTGTGAGGATGTTTGTGTGGGACCCTTGGCCCCAAGTGGCTCGTGGCCAGTGGACGCTGTCGGGGCTGGACGTTGGCTAAGGCTTCTTTGTCACTCGTGGTTGAATGTGGGATTCTGCGGGTGCTGGTGCCTGGAGGAGAGTGGGGGCCTCCTGGGCTGGCGCTGGCCAGCTTGGGGTCAGGTGGGTACAGCCACGAGGCTCTGAGCAGAGGCCCGTCAGCGTGGCCTGAACGAGGCCCTGGGCTGTGCCGAGAGTGAGCTGGGGCCCGGGTGGGACCTTTGTCCTGGGACACGGACTTGGCCGCCCTCAGTTCTGCGAGTGGCGCAGGCTACTCTGGGTTGGTGCGCGAGGAGGGCGGGGCCGGGCTGTGGTTTTGCGTTTGAGGTCAGGTGCAGACATGCAGCGGGGTTCCGCCGTGGAGGTTGGCCTGGCCGGGCACCCGGGAGGGGGAGCCGTTGGGAACCTGAGGCCAGAGGGCCTTGAGCTGGGCAGGGGCACGGGGTGCAGGTTGGCACGGCCTCCCAGCTCCGAGGGTGGGTGCAGAGGCCCCCAGCACCCTCGGGCCAGGTCGGGCGCCCTGGTGTGCGGCTGGACTGGGGCCCGCCCTCCTGACCCGCCGCCCTCCGTCCTCCGTCCCCAGAGGTTGGGCAGAACAGCATGTGGATTTCCACCGACGCTGCGGCCTCTGTCCTCGAGCCCCTGAAAGTCGTGTGGGCCAAATGCAGCGGCTACCCCTCGTACCCGGCCCTGGTGAGTGGGCGGGGGGCGGAGGCTGAGCCGCGCGGCCCTGTGTCCCGGGCGTTGGGACAGCCGTTCTGTGGGCGGGCGGCAGCGGGGCTCCCTCACGGCCGCTCCGGGGTGAGCGTGCGGCCTGCCTGACCCCGGGTCCCCTGGCAGATCATTGACCCCAAGATGCCGCGTGTGCCCGGCCACCACAACGGGGTCACCATCCCGGCCCCGCCGCTGGACGTGCTGAGGGTGGGCGAGCGCATGCAGACCAAGGCCGGCGAGCGGCTCTTCCTCGTCCTCTTCTTCGACAACAAGAGGAGCTGGTGAGTCGGGTCCAGCCCACAGACCCCGCGCTCGGCCCGGAGGTGCCCCTCGGGCCCGCAGGAGCCGTGTCGCGTGATTGCCAGCACTGGGCCCCCGAGGCCGTGTCGCGACTCCTCTGCCCCTCAGCACGTGAGCCTTTCTGTGCCCAGGGCCACTTGGTGTGGAGCCGGCCGCAGGGCGGGGCGCTGGGTGTGCGGGTCTTGCTGAGTGTGGCCGTGGCAGCCCTGCCCCCTGCTCACCCTGACCGGCACCTGCCCCAGTGCGAGGGCCGCACCTGCTGGGTTCCCGCGGCTCCCGGGCCAGCAGCCCTGCCCCAGCCCACGCCGTACAGGTGACACATACGTGTGCCTGTTGGCACGTCCCTGTGTTTGTTGCGTGCTCCCCTTGGTGGCACTGGGGCCCGCGTGTGTGGCTGAGGAGCCGCCGGCCTCCAGGCAGAGATGTGGAGGACAGAGGTGACACCTGCTCTGTGTGCCCCCGGAGCCCCCAGGCCACACGCCCGTCCCCCCCCCCCCCAGCCCGTGGCCCCAGGCTTTTCCGAGGTGCCTCTTGGCTGGAAGTGCCTGCTGCGCGGAGGGGAGCCGGAGGCCGTGGCAGGGCCTCACCTCCGTCTCCGTCCTTTTAAGGCAGTGGCTCCCGAAGTCCAAAATGGTGCCCCTGGGCATCGACGAGACGATAGACAAGCTGAAGATGATGGAGGGGAGGAACTCCAGCATCCGCAAGGCCGTGAGGGTCGCCTTCGACCGCGCCATGAGCCACCTGAGCCGCGTGCACGGGGAGCCGGCCAGCGACCTCAGCGACGTGGACTGAGGCGGCCCTCGCCGCGGGGTCGCGCTGTACATACTGTACATTGTTCAGAACTTAACTTATTCTGGTTTTTAGGCATAGTTTCATTCTTTTTCCCCAGGGAGGGAGGTTTCATTTCCCAGTTTTCTATGACCCGCCAAGTCTGGGCGCTCCGTGCACACGTGGCTGCGTCTGCGCGGGCGACTCTTGTGTCCTCAAGTCACGCCCGCGGGGGCTGCTTGCCTCACGTCCCTTGATCTGGAGCATTTTTTTTTTTAAAGACTTTTGAATGTTTAATAGTTTTGTAAATCATACTCTTTACACAGAGTACCACTTATTTAATAAGACGGGATGTAAATTTGCAATGACAAATGTGTATTTTAAGAAAGAAAAGTACATTATTTTGAATGGTACTTTGTGGAAAGAGGTGGAGAATAAATTTATGCCGCGTGCATCACTTGCAAATCACCAAAAACACTCCGCCGCCCCCGTGAGGGCCGGGCGGGCGCTTCCTCCGGGTGGCGTCCTGGCCGTCCGCGTCCACCCGCCAAGCCTCCGCCTGTCCGCCCCAGGCTCCCACGGGTGTGCCTCCCAGCGGATTATTTATTGTAGAAAGTGTATTCATTTGCTTTATAATGAAAAATAAATTTGCAAAAGTATATTGATATGCATTTTTATACAGGCACATAAAAATTCAGCTTTGGGAGCAGGACGTGCTGGTTGTTGTATAAATGACTCTGGCTGTGTGTTTTTTTGATTTTGTAACTTGTAATCTTTTGTTTACAATGAGGGGCTTTCTGTAACTTGTTTTAATTTAGGACACTTTGGTAGCAATAGAAACTTTGGATACATTTTTGTATGGTACATGTGATGTATATAGAATTAGTACTTTATTTTTATTTCTAAGAGGTAAAGCATTATGTTAGGGGAAAAGGCAGGGCGGGTTTCCAAAATTGCATTTTTATATTAAAAAATAAAGTCAAGATTTGGACGGTGTGGCCCTTTCATTCCTACGTCACCAGAGTGCTGGCCGGGCGGGGGTCCTGGCGGCCTGTCCTCAGCTGAGGCAGGTGACACGCCTTCATCTCAGAGTGTCATGGGGTGTCATTATTTATTATTTTGCCTAATATTTTTACTTTGAAATAATAGATTAAAATTTCAAGTGGTTTTTCCTCTTCAGTCTCCATTGTTTGTTGCATCTCCGTAGGAACTTGAAAACAAAACATCTTCCTTGGATAGTTTGTCCCATGTATGACGGACACTTTCTGCTGTGGTTCCTGGCTCCTCTTGGGGGGCCCGTGGTCAGAGCGAGGACGGAGGGACAGAAGGGAGGACAGTGGCCCTCGAGCTGCCCTAGGGACCCCCCTCCTCGGCTGCCACTCCTCGGCCCCCAGCCGGTCACGTCCAAGGTCAGGGGAGCTCCTGCCGCTGTGGTCCCCCTGGAGCCTCCCCAGCCTGGGGGGCCGGCAGCGCCCACCCGCTGGCCCTGGCCAGCGCTCTACCTCCGCGGCCGCCTGCTCTGCACCTCTGGCCGGGACCCGGCCTGCCCCTTCTCCCCCACATCTCTTTGGGAGCCTCCTTGGGCCCGGGGGTGACCTGCTTGTGAGTGAGGCCCCGTCGTGGGAGCTCTGGCCGCCTGGCCCCCCGCTTGGCGTGCGGGGGCTGGCGGGCCGAGGGAGCACTGTGCCCTCAGCAGGCCCTCCTGGGTCAAGCCCCAAGGGCCCAGGCTCCTTTCCTGAGGTGCTTTACGGCAGAGGCTGGGTCCCAGTCCAGTCCCTGGGACCTCCAGTCTCCCTCTCCGGCTGCTTCCTGCCCATCTCTGAGTTTGTAACAGCAGTTCGGGTGTTAATGCAAGAACGGAGTGATTAAAAGAGGGATCTCCCGTCATGGCGCAGTGGAAATGAATCCGGCTAAGAACCATAAAGTTTAGGGTTCGATCCCTGGCCTTGCTCAGTGGGTCGGGGATCCGGCCTTGCTGTGAGCTGTGGTGTAGGTCGCAGACGTGGGTCGGATCCTGCGCTGCTGTGGACCTGGTGTAGGCCGGCAGCTGCAGCTCCAATGCGACCCCCATCTTGGGAACCTCCGCTTGCCGCCGCAGCGTGTTTCCTTTTGCATCTCTGACCCACTTTTCAGGCTGACCTGGGACACCTTGTTTTCTGGGTTTCTGTACGTTGCAGGGTGGTTTAAGGTGGGGACATCTGTGTTTGGAGGTCTCTTGGCTCTGGGGAGGTGTCCTGGTCCGGGTAGAGACTAGGCTTTTGGGGTGGGCAGCCCTGGGGACCCAGCAGGGGCTGGATGTGGCTGAATTGTCCCCTGGGCTCTTACGGGAAGGGGCCAGATTCTGAAGGACCTCTGGGCCGGGGCAGGGGGCGTTTGCAGAGGCTGCTGGGGCGAGGACCTAGCAGAGGCTGGCAGTTAGTCCCTCGTGACCCGCTGCCCCGAGGCTGCTCTGTGGACTTGAGGCCGGGGGCAGGGACACCGATGCTCACTGGAGTCCCACAGTCCAGGTGGTGGGGCCCCAGCCCTTGAGCCCCCAAGGTACAGACCTGTGTGGCCCGGTGTTCTGGGAGTGCCCACTGGCCAGGGCGGTTCGTGTCCAAGGCAGGCAGAGGGTCCCGGCCGGCTCCTGGACCTCAGGAGCCCCAGGTCCCCCGTCCCCCTTGCAGGCACACACCTGTGTGGGGGGCCGTTCTGCTCCCGGACCTGCTGCATCCCGCTCCCCCGTCCCTTCCCCGGGAACCGGGGGCTGCCCCAGCCTGGGAGACTGTCTGCACCCCGCAGACATGTGGGGTCGGGTCTTGCCATCCTTGTTCGGACCCCGGCCCCTCCTGGGACCCTGGGGGGCGGGGCAGGCCATCAGTGGGCAGCAGGAGCCCTTGGGCCTCGGGCTTCCTCAGCTGAGTTCTGTGCAGTGGACAACAGCCTCCCCAACCCCAGCCACTGAAGCGGTGGCTCTAGTTGGTCTCCCCGCACTGCACACTGCACGCCTCTTCTTTGTATTGAAATGAAGCCTCCGGCCACGCGGCCACGCTCCCCGCCCCCGGCTCCCCCGCAGACCCATGAGACCAGCTCAACAGGACGAAGCGGGAACAGCACTTCCAGGAAATGTCCTCCTGGCTGGAAGGTGGGTGTGATGGAGGGGGCCGGAGCAGCCATATGGGGTCATGAGGAGCATGGAAGAGGCTGTGATTGATGGGGCCATGTCTTTGATGCAAGCTGCAAAACAAGAAAAGCCTAAATGAAAAACTCCTCTTTGCCCTTTGGCCTCCCTGCTCCCCTGACTGTGCTTGTGCCTCTGCTTCCTGCTTGAGCAGCACTGTCTCAGCCGCAAGAACACCATCTCCCAGCGCCGACAAGACAGCTCCTGAAAAGATAACATTCCTTTGTTTGTGTTTTTGATTCTGGTAGCACCCTTGGCATGCAGAAGCTCCCAGGCCAGGGACGGAACCCACACCACAGCCGCGACCTGAGCTGCAGCAGTGATGAGCCTGGCTCCTTAACCTACTGAGCCACCGGGGAACTCCCATAACATTCCTTCTCACTCTTGTAGGGGCCACAGGAACCACCAGGGTATGCAGATCTGGATTATGTAACTGTCCGTGCTCGGCCATTCGATGGACAGCCTCGGGCAGGAAACTGACATGAACTGTGCCGGGCAGGATGGCTCTCGCAGCTTTTCCCAGATGCTCTTTGCTGCTTATAATCCTCAACTTGGGCTTGAATAAATCTTTTTTTTTTTTTTTGTCTTTTGTCTTTTTAGGGCCACACCTGCGGCATATGGAGGTTCGCAGACTATGGGTCGAACTGGAGCTACAACCGCAGGCCTACACCACAGCCACAGCAACGCGGGATCCGAGCCATGTCTGCGACCTACACCACAGCTCACGGCAACGCCGGATCCTTAACCCACTGAGCAAGGCCAGGGATCGAACCCGCAATCTCATGGGTCTTAGTCAGATTCGTTAACCACTGAGCCACGACGGGAACTCCCGACACAGTTGTTTTCTTTACAGCGGGTAAATTTCAAATGAGTCAAAGTGAAGGAATTAAAATTCCAGAAAAAAATCATAGACTGATTATTTATAACCGCGGAGCAGGGTTCAGCCTTTAAAGTGTGACGCAGCCTCCAGACACCATGAAAAGAAACACGAGCATATTTAACCAAGTGAAATTAAAGAGGATTGTGCGGCCTGGCCAACCCCCCCAGCATTCACAGTGTCGGAGGACCAATTAGAAAGACTCTGCAACTCAAACCGCAGAAAAAGGACTCTTCAACATATAAAACCTACAAATCAGTTTTTAAAGACCGCCCGATAGAAAAAGACGGGAAAACTACAGACTCCCTTTACAGAAAAGTATACACGAGTGGCTCTAAACATATTAAAAGTGCTCAGTGTCGCTCACAGTAATAGAAATGCAAATCACAGCTGCACCCAGGGGGGGGCCGTTGCCCGCTGCCTGGAAGGCAGAGAAACAAGACCTCAGGAAGCGGCAGGGGAGGGCACCAGCCCCAGACGCCGCAGGTGCCACTCACCGAGGACCCTCTGACCCAGGAATGCGGTCCTGAGCGTTGATCTTCCGCCCTGTTCTCGCCGCGTGCAGTGACAGCTCGCAGCGCTCCAGGCCAAGGCAAGGTCAGAAACAGCCTCAGCGTCCCTCCCGGCTGACGGCCCAGGTCGGTGGAGGCCGTCACACAGGGGCCCGGGCGGCTGCTGCTGCCGAGGGGGACCTGCGGGACTGGGTGCAGGGGCTGCGGGGGCTTGTCTGGGGCTGGGGGGCCCTCTGGGCACATGCCGGAGAGTTCCCGGCCCAGCTGTTTGTCACCCAGAAGCTCACTTTAAAAATGCGTAGAAACCGAGTCTGGCCGCCACTCTGTCTTACCGCTGAGTGTCGACTCTCAGCCTGGGCACAGTTTTGTCGTTACCCCTGCCCGTTGACACACGAGACCTGTGCTTCAAAATAAATGCTTTGATATCCCGGAGGGGTTATTTTATTTGGTCTTAAAAAGTGATATACACCAAGATATTGGAAATTAAAAATTCATCAGTGTTCGGCGACTCCATCTGTGGCTCACAGAGACCCAAGTGGTGACTTGTCGAGGTTGGGGGCCTGGCCTTGGGTCTTTCCTGCAGATCTGGGGATCCATGAGCGCTGGGCTGGACTTCCCAGGGGCGCAGGGCGCCAAGCGGGAAGCACCCCGCTGACACTGGCTCCTGGGCTGGCTGGTGGGGACAGACACGTGGTGTCACAGCTAAGATGCTCTTCTCATCTTCTTTTCATGGGATTCTGTCACCTTATTTCAGTATTTCTCCTGTTGAAAACGAAAGGCGGAAGTTCCCGTTGTGGCTCAGGGGTAACAGACCCGACTAGTATCCATGAGGATGCAAGTTCGATCCCGGGCCTCGCTCAGTGACTTAAGGATCCGGCGTTGCCATGAGCTGTGGTGTAGGTCGCAGACATGGCTTGGATCCCGCGTGGCTGTGGCTGTGGCGAAGGCCGGCGGCTGTAGCTCCTGTTAGACCCCTGGCCTGGGAACCTCCATATGCCGCGGGTGCAGCTCTAAAAAAAAAAAAAGCCAATGAAAGACTTCTCTCTCTCGTGACAGCAGCTCCACCTGAAGCCCCCCTGCACCTGGCCGACCACCTCGACCAGGCAGAGGGGAGGGTCCCTGCGTCCAGGGATGCGCCGGGGCACCGTGTGGAAAGGACCCCAGGCTGGGGGTCGGGGAGACCCAGCTCCTCCTGTTGTTGTCATCACTGGGCCGCAGCGTGAGGGGTCCCCGGCCCAGGGTCGGGGCTGTGCCGCAGCCGCAACCAGAGCCACAGCGGTGACAAGGCCGGGTCCTTAACCCGCAAGCCACCGGGAAACTCCCCTCCTGCTGGTACTAATCAGACCGCCCCAGTGAGGTCAGAAGCGGACTCCCGCCCCGCCCCTCTGCCGCCGAGCTCGCTCTGTGACCCCCGGGCTCCGTGGCCTGTTCCCGCAGTGGGTGTGGGGCCTCAGGTGACTGACAAGGTCTGAGGACAGGCCAGGTCCAGAGCTGGAGGCACCTCCTCGCTGCGCTCGGCTCTGCGGAAGCTCTGCGGAAATTTGGTCTCCACCTGAGGCCTTCGGCTGGTGGTGACGAGTGAAAAAGAGCCGTGTGTGTGTGTGTGTCTGTGTGTGTGTGTGTGTCTGTACACGTGTCTGTATTTATATTTTTAGCCCACAGAGTAGTGACCCTGGCGACTGCGTGTGTAGCAAGGGTGTGTGTTTGTTGGTGAGAGAACCTGAACTTGGCGTCTGCGTTCAGCCCTGTGGTCAGGGTTGGGTGACGGTCCTGGGCGGGGGCTGTAGGTGCCGCCCAGCCTGTGTGCGCCGGGCAGCGGCGCTGAGGAGCTGCCCGGGCCAGGCCGCCTCCTCGGGTGTTTAACGGCTCTGCCATCGGCGGGAGCACGAGCTTTTGGCGACACATAAATCAGAGACGTGTGAGGCGCCGGCTGCAGCCTGTTCCAGTGGGTGTCCTGAGAAATGGCACATTTGTTTTAATTTACACCGAGCAGATGTTCCGACCGGGCCGGGGCACCGCGTGCACCCCGCCTCGCTCTCTGCGGCCTCCGTGTGCCTGGAGCCGCGAGGGCGCTGGGCTCCTGGGGCGGGGGGCGCCCCCACTCGGCTTCCCAGCCCCGCATGGAGCCCCGCGGGCGGCCGGCCTGCGCCCTGAGCGACCCGCTGGGGGCTGGGAACGCCCAGCAGCAGGTGGCGGCCGCGAGCGCCCGGTCAGGAGGCCTCAGCGGGGGAGGGTGGGCGGCCAGGGAGCCCACGGCACCTGGGAGGGAGGGACACTGGCTTGGGGTGCCGGGACCCCGCCGCTGTGGCCCCACATCTGCTCCCAGACCCAGGCTTTCTCTGACCTTCCCCGGGGGTCAGCGGGCACTGCCTCCCTCCACCAGAGGTGCCGCCTTTGCGCACCCGGGGCCAGGGCGGCTGGTCACCCACCAGCCCATCTCCTCTCCGGCCACCCTGCCCCCGGTTCTTTCTCTCCCGGGCTGCGCCCCCCGACCCCGGCGCCCTGGCCCTGCCTCTCTTCTCCCTTCAGCCGCAGCTCTGGCTCTTTTTCCAGCCCCCTGGCTGCTGAGCCTCTGTCCTCAGCCCCGTCTACTCTCTTGTGACCTCCATCCAGCCCCTCTCTGCGCAGCACCTTGCCAGCCCACACCCGCCGGGGGCCGCAGGTAACTCCTGGGACCGCCTGTGTGCCAGGCTCTGTCAGGACAAGAGATGGGGGACAGCCCACCGCCCCCAACCAGGCGGGAGCTGGGCAGCACCCAGAACGGCAATGAGGAGCCATGGGCACTGCAGGCAGGCTACCTGGAGGAGGCATCTTACAGCACTGCCCAGGGCGGGCAGAGCCTGAGCGCACAGCAGGGAGGGCTCAGAAAATGGGCCAGTTCAAGGGCAGAGAGGGGCCAGATGGGAGAGCCCCTCAGAGGAGGTGGCGGGGCAGGACTGCCGCTGGACAGGCCTTGGCCCCCAGGGCCGGCTGTGCAGTCGTGCGTCTCAAGGGGCCCTGGTGAGGGTGGGCTTGCCCGGTGGGCAGCGGGCCATGTCTTTAGGGTGGAGGAGCCGCTGTGCTCTCAGGCTGAGCCCCTGGTCCCACCTCTGTCCCCGAGGGCGTGGGCCATCCAGGCTGGGGAAGCGCCGTTTGTACAAAGGGAGGCCTCTGAGAGAGTCATGGTTGTGTGGCCGCCCTGAATTCAGGTGCCAGGTCAGATGGGGACCCTGGGGTGCGGGGAGGCCTCGCCCAGAGAGCCACGCGGACCAGCTGTGTGTAGCCGGCTGCCCCCACTGGCTGCCCCGCTGGTCGTGGGACCACTGGCCCCTCCACCCACTTCCAGTCTTGCGGGGGTTCTGCACGGCAGCAGGGCCGGTTCTGGGGCTGGCGGCCGGGGCCTGCATCCCGCCCCAAGGTTGCAGAGGGCCTGGGGGGCTCCCCCACTCTCCTGGGCCGCGAGCCGGGGAGGCAGGTGTCTGCCGCCACTCCAGGTGCGCCCCGCCACCAGCCCTCCCGGCTCCTGGCCCTCGGAGACATCGGATATTGTGAAAGTTGAGGTTCAGCTGGACCCTCCTGATAGATTCCTACAAATTAATTGAAAATAAAATGCATGATCTTTTCTTCTGATGAGAAAAGGCAGATTTAGCTGGAACTAATCAGCAGTGGCGCTGGAGAAGCTTGGAGACCGTGGAAGGAAAATAAAAGTTTGAAGGCATGTGAAAAATATGGTAATTCTGCACAAACCATGTGGATCATGATGCATTAACCGCCCCCCCCCCCCCCCCCCGGGCTGTGAGGCGTGGCCCTTCCCCCAACCCGACCCGATCCCGTTTCTGTCATTAGCTCTTCATCCCAGCTCCTTACTGACGGCATGCGGACTTTTCCCCTATACTGCCCATCCCCAGCAAACTGGACTGGGAGCTGGAGCCGGGGGGCTGGTTGGGGTGGGGAGGCCACGTGCCACAGCCTTGCGGGACCCCACGGCCCGCTGCCCACTCATGCGGTTGCTGCGCTCATAAGGATGGCCCCAACCCACTTACCACCCAGTTCCCTGCCAAGGCGTCTCAGAAAGTCGACTGGCCGTCGGAGCCATGGGTGTGGGGCCATGGGGGACACTGGCCCGCAGAGCCCTCGTCCGGCCTGGCCCGAGACCAGCTGCTGTGCTCATGTCCCCCCCGGAGGGCTCAGAACACATACGTTTATGTGGGAAGGAGGGCTGGGGGGCTGGGCCCAGGCTCAGGCCTTGTGGCCACAGTGCTGGTGGAGCGGGCGGGGGGCCTCATGTCCGGTCGGGCAGTGGCACTGGGCAGTTCCTTGCGGTTGTAGGGCTGTGGCTTCCTCTCCTTGCTGGGTGTCGGCCAGAGGCTGCCCTGGGGTCCTGGCGTGTGGCAGTCCTGGGGGCTGCTCTGCCCACCCCCCCGCCCATCACAGGGTCACAGTCCCTCTCACTCGTTCGGAAGCTGGTCAGGTCCTACCCACGTGCACAGCGGGAGGGCCACGCAGAGGGGACACCAGGACGTGGGGGGCACAGAACCACCCAGGAGTCTGAGCCCACAGCACAGGCCATGCCCACTTCCTGAGGGAGGAAGGGGCTTGCCACCCCCTGCTGGCTTCACCAAGCTGGCTTGAACCTCGGCCCGCACCCCGCCCCGTCCAGCCCCCTCCCATGGCCCTGCCAAGCCTCCTGGGCCTCTGCTCTCTGCTCGCTGCCCACCCTGACCTTTGAGCAAAAGCAGATGTGTCTGTACCCAACCACAGACGGCAGACACGGGCAGGACCTGATGGTGGGCACGCAGCACTCCTGTGAGCAGCAGGCAGCTCCAGCCGCAGACAATAACAAGGCTGTTGCTGACCTCAGCAGCGTCAGTCATCCATCCGTCCTCGAGCCAACACTCCCAGACGGCATCTCACAGCAAAGCAGGGAACGTGGTCTTCTCAAGCTCATGTGGAATATTCACCAGGACAGCACATTCTGCGCCATTATCTACAGCTTAACAAATTTTTAAAAAATAGAGATAGTGCAACATCTACTCTCAGACAGCTGGAATTAAACGAGAAATCAGTATGAGAAAGGTACCTGGAAAATCCCTAAATATTTGGAGAACACACAACATACAGATCAAAGAAAAATCTCAAGAGAAACTGGAAAATATTCTGAACTAGATGTAATTGAAAGTATAAGTTATCAAAATTGGTAGAATGCAGCCAAAGTCGGGCTCATTTACAGGGAAATTTAGAGAAGAATGAACACATTAGAAAGAAGAAGGGCCTGGAGTTCTCACCTCAGGAAACTAGAAAAAGAGGAACAAATTAAATCCGAAGTAAGGAGAAGATAAATAACAAAAAACTGCAGAAGCTAATGAAATTAGAAACAGGAAAACAGTAGAGAAGCTATTGAAACTAAAATTTGCTTCTTTGAAAAAAATCAAGGAGTTCCCTTGTGGCACAGTGGGTTAGGGACCTGGCGTTGTCACTGCTGTGGCTTGGGTCTGGTCACTGGCCCAGGAACTCCCTCAAGCCACCAGGTACATTGCTTAACATGAGCGCCAAGACAAAATCCCAAATGCAGACAGAGGAACAAAGATGAAAACGACAGCCGACTTATCCTTGGAAACAATGCAAGCCAGGAGACGGTGGGTCAGCCTTGTTAAAAAACACTGCAGTAAAAATATTGGAATGGATAACTCTACCCTGTGAAAATAGCCTTCCAAATTGAAGGCCAAAGGACTCCCAGACATATGAACCTGTGGGAATTGATCAGCAGAAGACACAAAGCAGTTATGGGGGGGTGTTCATTTGGCTTCTGCCGCAGCGCAGGCCAGGGTCCTGGTGTCCAGCGGTGGGCTGGTGGAGACAGAGGGGCGCTGGCCTCTGGCTTCCCTTATGAGGCCCAGAGACCCTCCTCTGGGCAACACCGAGCCTGGCTGATCAGAAACAGGGCCCCTCTTGGGGCAGCTGAATGGGGCAGAGGGTCCTCAGGGGTCCACCCCTGACCCCGTCCTGACCCCGTGGATCTGCCATGTGAGTGGTCTGGGTTGACCCTCCTCCCGCAGGGCCGCCAGGCTTGGTGGCCGCTGCCTCTTGGTGGTGTCCTGCCTGTTTTCCTGAAGATGCAGCCGCCTGCCCCGCCCCCGGGGTCCAGACAGCCAGTGGCTCGGCTCTGACTCCCCAGGTCGCAGCTGCCGTCGCGGGTGCCAGGTGGGCTCCACGCCTGTTTCGCCCGGGCTCTGAGGCCGGTGTGGGGCGCAGGGCGGCCGGCCTCCCCCGGGGACGGGGGGCAGCGTGTGGAGCCGCCATCCCGGAGGCAGCCTTTCCAGGCTCATCCGAGGCCTTGGTCTCATTCCCACTGTCCGTGACCACCTCCCCGCGAGCTCTGGGGTGGCCGAGGGGTGTCTTGCTCCCCCAGGGAGCTCTGGCCAGCCCAGCTCCGGGGTCCGCGCTCGTGTCCGGCTCACGCACTGAGGTGGGCAGGGCCGGCAGGGCGCCCCCAGGAGCGGCGTGGACGCTTTCCCTCAGGAGCCCCGCGCGCCCATGTTATTCTTCGGGAGCAGATGCAGCCCGTCAGGCTGGAGGCCCAGGCGCAACACCCGCACGGAAAACGGGCTGATAGGACCTGGGCTCTGGGGCCTTTCCAGCTGGCGTGGGACCTGCATCTCCGAGGCCGCGGCGAAGTCTGAGTCTCAGGTTCACACCTGCCGCCCTGAGGCGTGGCCTTGGCAGGGGCTGGGGAGGGGCTTCCACCCTGAGCTCCCTCGGGCCTGCCTGAGAAAACACTTGGAAGGGGACCTAAACTCTATGAGGGAAGGTCCCTCCAGCTCCGCGGACAGGCCGCCACGGGGTTTCTCAGCCACTGTGTGTATGCCGCTCAGGGCTCGGGGAGGGCGGTCCCCAGAGTCTGCTCAGGGCCACGTGAAGTCACGGGCCCTCCCGAGTGCTGCAGCCGGACCCTGCAGTAGTGTCCGGTGCAGCGGAGAGGAGGCGGGGCCCCACTCCCTCCCGCTCTGTCCTCCTGGTCCCTTGGGGCTCCAGGTCGCTGCCTCTGGGGCCTCCATGTGTGGCCTGTGCAGCCTTCAGAAGTGCCCCCCCTCCCACGTGAGAATCGGCTGTCCGGATGCTCCCAGGGCCCAGGACGGCCCGGGGCTCCCCGAGGCCTGGCCTTGCGGGGCACCCCAACCCCCCTGCCGTCGGCAGCCTGCGGACGTGCACTAGTTGCCTGCTGTGCGCTCTGGGTGCTCTCCTGCTGCCCGGGTTGCGCTGGGATCCGAGAACGTTATTCTGTTACAAAGGCTGTTTTTAAAGAGGATTTTTTTTTCTTTTTCTTTCTTTCTTTTTTTTTTTTTTGGCAATGCCTGTTCTCAGCCAGGGATTTGAATCCATGTCACAGTAGTGACTGACAATGCTGAGTCCTTAACCACTAGGCCACCAGGAAACTCCGAAAGAGGATTGTCCCCTTTTTCTTTTTTGGCCGCCCTGCGGCACGTGGAAGTTCCTGGGCCAGGGATCAGATCCGAGCTGCAGTTGCGATCTGAGCCGCAGCCGTGGCAACGCCAGATCCTTAACCCTCTGTGATGGGCTGGGGATCGAACATGTGTCTCGGGGCTCCCAAGGCGCCACTGATCCCGTTGCGCCACAGTGGGACCAAGAGGATTTTCTTAATCACAATGCATATGCCGTGATTTTTATTAATAAAAATAAATTTTGCTTAAAAGCAAGAAAATACATTAAAAGACATTTAGAATCTTGGATTCAGGTGAAGTAGCTGATAGAAAAATAAACGAGAGAAGACTGTTGGTGGGGGCAGATCCTGCAGGGAGAGTGGGGTCTTCCTGGGTAGAAGGTGGGGGCCCCTCTGAGCCGGGACCCCCCCTCCACGCGGTGGGGGCGGTGCACTCCAGGCCAACCCTCCACCCCTGGGTCCCCACAGCTTGGTCTGGCCTGGGAGCTGCCTGACCGAGGATCAAGCCACCTGCTTTCCAGCAGGACCCCTCAGGGTCAGCTCTGCCCCGAGGCCTTCGGAGGGGAGGGTCCGGAGCTCCAGTGCCCGCTGCCCTCGTCCTCGCTGAGGGGCTCCTGTCACCTGGGGGCTGCGGTCCAGTGGGAGGTGGAGGTGGGTGGGGCTGGCGACCCCGGCCTTGGTCCACCCGAAGCCTCTCCCTTCCAGCCCCTTTGCAGTAGGATCTCCCGAGAAGCCCGGGCTCGTCCCCGGAGCCCAGTGCCTGAGGCTGGGGTCCGGTTCTCCGGGTTCTGCCCTGGGCCCATCAGGCTCAGGGGAACAGCCGGGAGGCCAAGGGCGGGCCGGCTGCAGACGGGGCCCCAGGCCCCTTGGCAAGTGTGGCGGGCAGGGGCCGTTTTCCTCAGCATCTGAAGAGTGGCTTCCCTGGCGGAGGGCCGGGTCTCTGCGGGGTCCGGGGTCCGGGGTCCCCCTTCGCGGACATCCCCGGCTATCTCCCCCCGCGGGCGTCATTCCCCGCATGACCACCAGGTGGCAGCAGCGCTCTTCGCTGGCCCGGCGCCGCCCAGACTCCAGCCCCAGACCAAGACCGACTTCCCTGAATCCGAAGTTTGGGAGAAAAGCATAAAATGTACAACAGGAAAAGTTTACAATAATTCTGGGCAGGATCGAGAGGTTCTCTTGAATTGAAATGGTGCCCGTTATTAGTTAACAGCGTGTTCAAGAGCTGGCGGCCCCACCCCAGGCTCCTGGGGGCCTCGTCCCCAGGTGGGCTGCTCCGTGTGTGGTTTCCGATAGCCCTGCTGCGGGCTCCCGCAACTCCCCACCTAGCCAGTGGGCAGGGCGTGTGCACGTGGATAGCACTTCCCGAGGGGACCCCGTCCTTGGTGGAGCCTGAAGGCAGCAGGACCTGGTGTCTGGGCCACACCGAGTAGGCCCGGAAGGAGGAGCCGCAGGGCCTGTGGGCTGGACCTGGGGGCTCAGGTGAGGCCGGCTGGCCAGGATCCTCCTGGACCCTCAACACAAGCCCTGGGAAGCCCCCTGCCCCCAGAGCTGCTCCTGGCCACCTCAGGGGCGGGTTACTGTCTGGTGACAGATTCACGTCCCTCCTCCCCCAGACCGCAGCCCAAGGGTGGCCCCGCAGGCCTGGCACTTCTACCCCCACCCTCTGCACGGGGCTCGGGTATAGCTCCAAGGAGCAGCGTCCCCCGGGAGTGAAGACGGAGGCTGGCATGGATGGGGACAGGGGCTGGCATGGGGGCACGCACTGACGGTGGCTGGGCGTCTGAGGACATCCCCTGAGAGCTGGCCGTGCGCTGGGCGGGTGAGGGTGGGCGCTCAGAGCCCTGCTTTTCAGCACCGGGACAAGCTACCGGGCAAAGAAGCGGCCCATCGCCACAAAGAAAGCAGGACGCGAGGCGCCGTCTCACCTCCTCAGGGACAGCGCGTCTGCGGCCTGGTCACCGTTTCCTGGCGGGTGTGGCTGCGGTGACTGGTGCTTCCCAGGCAGGCTCACGGCAGCACTTTGCAGCTAGAAGCGAAGCAGGAGGCCGAGGGCGTGGCAGGGGCCCGGGCAGCAGCCCCGCTTCGGTCCTCGTCCTTCTGAGGTCCCTCTGAGGTTACCGCGGGCTTTGGGGGCAGGTGGGCGGCGGGGGGCTGGGTGGTCATCAGAGCCTGGAAGAGGCGGACGGACTCTCCCCGGAGCCCCTGGAGGGAGTTAGGCCCAGCCTGCTCCTTGCCCTTGACCCCAGCCTGGCCTCACCCTGATCTCAGACTCAGCCCCAGGACTGTGAGAAGGAACCCCTGCGGTCCTGAGCCCCCGTGGCGTCCTGCCCGCCAGCTTTGCCAGATGGGACCCTCTGGCTGCCCCCCAAGGGGACTGTTGCCGGAGAGGGGAGGTGGGGGGCCTGGCACGGCTCTCACCAGCTCTGCTCCCACTGAGCTCCGCGCAGGTGCAGGCCCGGACTTGGAGGGAGCGGAGCTTCGTGGGCCGGGTCCGTCCTCGCAAGCCGCAAGCCGAGGTCAGAGGGCCTCCGGGAGGAGCTGAGGTAGGAGCTTGGCCTCGGGAAGTAAACAAGGGCTGACTCGGATGGTGCAGAGTCTGGAGCAAGACGGCAGGTACCTGACACAGGCGGTGGGAAGTGCGGTGGGAGAGGGTGGATGGAGCCAAAAGGCCCCTCACGTGTGAGAACGAGCGGACTCAGGGCTCCCCACGTTCCTGATGCGGTCCCCTTGTGGACTGGGGAGGAGACTTTGCAGACAGGAGCCTGGGCGGGGTGTTATGTTGGGGAGGTGCCTGCGCCTGCGGCATACGGAAGTTCCTGGGCTAGGGCTCGATTTTGAGCTGCAACTGTGACCAACACCACAGCCACAGCAACACCAGATCCTTAACCCACTGAGGGAGGCCTGGATCGAACCCGCATCCTCATGGATACTACATGCGGTTCTTAACCCCGGAGCCACAACAGGAGCTCCTAAGGGGTCTGTGGGTTTTAGGAAGCGAAGGTTGGGGTGCATGGACAGGTGTGAGGTCTGGGCTGCAGGTAGAAATTTGAAAAATGATAATAATGGGAGCCCGCTTGCAAGGTGGTCGCTCCCGGGCCTCCTCAGACTGCTCGCCAGCTAAATAACAGCATCTACGAAAAGGCCATTTAAAGTCTCTTTGAATTGTCCTGGGGCACAGAGGACGAAATCTATTCAAGAAAACCTGCTAAATCTGGGTAGGAATGCTGAGCGCTGTGGCATTTAGCCCCCGCCCTCTCCCTCCACCAGCCCGGCCTGGTGGGGGCCCCACTCCTGGCGGTAAAGGCAAGGATGCTGGCGCTCACCACCCCTCCCCGCACCCCTCCAGCTCCCAAAGGTCACGGTGTCTCACCACCCACCAGCGTTCCTCAGGCCCCACTGTAGGAGGTGACTGTGGCCCAGAGGCCAAGGCTCCCTTGCCCTGTCAGGTGAGGCTCCATCCAGGTGTGGTGGCTGAGTCGCCGGGCCCGATCCCCTGGCCCAGCTCTTCATCCTGCAGGGATTCTGCACCTGGAGAAGGAAGCCTGAGGCCCATAGGCCCCGCCTAAGCTGGAGCAGGGCTCAGACTTTGTCCTGGGGGGAGGCCGGCCCTAGAAAAGAGGGGCCAAGCCTCCCCAAAGCAGCCGACTTCCTGTAAAACAGGGCGCGTGGGAGTTCAAGCTTCTTGAAAACAATAGCTTTTCTTAATTAACAGCAAGGCCATACCCCAGGGGCCAACTAGGTCGCTAGAAAAAATACGGGGAGGGAAAGCTGAGAAGAACCACTCCCCCCAGGCCAGAGCAAAACTCAAAAACTGGCCTGAAGACACCGCTGCCCGCATTTCGTTGGCTTATCCCGCTGAGCAGTTTATGCTCCAGCTCAGTGAAAACAGAGCCTCTGCTGATGATCGGGCGCCTAACAGGCTGGGTGTGATGCCAAACCAGGCTCGACAGAGACGGGAAGACACAGCGAGTGTCTGCAGGGGACTGCACCTGCCCGAGGCTGGGCCCCCCGCCAGAGCGACGCGAAAGCCTTCACTGTGGGAAACAGACTCCACTCAGGTCACCTAGCCTGCCCTGAGGGGCGAGGTTGGTCTAACACCTCAAAATCAGTGGAATAAAAGACAGAAAGCACGGTCATCTCAATAGATTCAGCAAAACACTGGACAAAATTCAAACCCCTCTGTGATAAAGAACAAGGAACAATCGCAGGATAAAAGGGAAGTTCTTCAACCTGATAAGTGGGGTGCGTGAAAAAGGCACAGCTTACGTGGCTCATCATGGGGGCGTCTCACTGTGTCCCCTAGCGTGTGAACAGGACAGGAACGCCCGCTCCCGTTTTCCTTCCAGCATCACACTGCAGGTTCTGGACAGCGCATTCGGACAACGACAGCAACACAGAAAGAGAAAAGAAACAAAAGGCATCTGTATTGAAAAGGAAGAAGTAGGAGTTCCCATTGTGGTGCAGCAGAAACGAATTTGGCTAGTATCCATGAGGACGCAGGTTCAATCCCTGGCCTCGCTCAGTGGGCTAAGCATCCATACTGCCGTGAGCTGTGGTGTGGGTTGCAGGCGGGGCTTGGATCTGGTGTTGCTGTGACTTCAATGTAGGCTGGCGGCTACAGCACCAATCTGACCCCTAACCTGGGAACCTCCATATGCCTCGGGGGTGGCCCTAAAAAGACAAAAAAAAAAAGGAAAAAGAAAATAAAGAATAAAACCATTGCCTCTTACTGATGACATGATTTTGCATATAAAAACCCAGGGAATCTATTGAAAACAATTAGCACTAATAAACAAGTTCAGTAAGGCTGCAAGTTACAAGATCCACATGCAAAAATTAATTGTGTTTCTATACAGGAGCACTGAGCAAACCAAAAACGAAATTAGGAAAATGATTACACTTACAACAGCATCGGAATAATAAAGTTCTTGGGAATAAGTTTAACAAAAGAGGTGCAAACTTGTACTCCGAAAACTGTAAGATGTGATTGAAAAAATTTGGTAAGATCTAAGTAAATGGAAAGACACCCCCGCTCTTGGCTGAGAAGGTTTAATCCCTGTACGGTGGCCGTGCTCCCCAAGCCGACCAGCAGATTCAGTGCAACCCGATCAAATCCAAGTTGGCTTCTTTGTGAAATAGAAAAGTCACCCTCAAAGGGCCCTGAGTAGCGGGAACGATCTTGAAAAAGAACAGAGTTAGAAGACCCCACTTCCTGGTTTCAAAACTTCCTATAAATGTCAGTATGAATTCTGTGTGGCGCGTGGTGAAGCTACCCATGGAGATCAGCGGAATAAAACAGAACACCCGCCAGTGAAACCTTGACAAGGGCGCCAACACCACTCATAGGGCGAAAGAGAATTGCTTTTTCAACTAATAGTGCTGGAACAACTGCATACGTACATGCGAAAGAATAAATGTGGATCTGTACCTCAGACAGTGTGCAAAAATTAAATTAAAACACCCCAAGGGTCCAACCATAAGAGAAATCGCTCAGAAGGAAAAGTGGATGTGGATCCTCATGGCCCTGACCTAGGTGATGGTTGGTTTCTTAAATATGACACCAAAAGCACCAGCAACAAAGGCAAAAATATAGACTTCATCAAAATGGAAAAATTTGGGGAGTTCCCAGTGTGGCTCAGCAGGTTAAGTTAACAACCCAGCATAGGAGTTCCCGTCATGGCACAGTGGTTAACGAATCCGACTAAGAACCATGCATGAGGTTGCGAGTTCGATCCCTGGCCTTGCTCAGTGGGTTAAGGATCCGCGGCATTGCCATGAACTGTGGTGTAGGTCGCAGACGTGGCTTGGATCCCGCGTTGCTGTGGCCGTGGCGAAGGCCAGCGGTTGCAGCTCACATGTGACCCTTAGCCTGGGAGCTTCCATATGCTTTGGGTGCGGCCCTGAAAAGATCAAAAAAAAAAAAAGGGGGGGGGGGAGACAACCCAGAGAATCAGAGAAAATATTTGCACATCTTATATCTGACAGTGATTTTTATCTAGAACATGTAAAAATTATATAAGTACTATTACAAATCAGTAATAAAACAATAAATTAATTAAAATGAGCAAAGAGGAGTTCCCTGGTGGCTTAGTGGGTTAGGATCTGCTGTGGCGAGGTTTCGATCCCTGGCCCTGGACTTGCTCCGCAGGACATGGGCCGGGCAAAAAAAAATGAGCAGGAGATCTGAAAGACACTGCTCCAAAGAAGGTCTGTCAATGGTCACCTGAAAAGATGCTCAGGTTACTAGTCATCAGGAAAATGCACATCCAGACCACCAAGAGAGAGCACTTCACAGCCATCAGGATGGCAAGCGTGTACTAGACAGACGGTGATGCTTGTTGGGGAGGATGTGGGGAAGCGGGAATGCTCACGCCTTGCTGCTCAGAACGACAAACGTGCAGCCACTTTGGCCAAGAGCTTAGCAGTCCCTCAAGTGGCACAACATAGTCGCTGGGTATCGGAGGAGTGCCACTGCTAGGTACACGTCCCAGAGACGCGCAAATGAGCTTCCACGCCCACACTTGTTTGTAATCTGTAGTCACCCCAAAGTGGAAACAACCCACACGTCTGTGCACGGATAAATACGTTAACAAAACGCAGTGAATCCATACAACGGAATATTACTCAACCGTGAAAAGTAATGGCATATGGACCCAGGCTGCAATATGGTGGACCCTGAAAATAATGTGCTAAGTGAAAGAAGCCTTAGTCGGTGGGCCCTGGCTGTGTGAGTGCACGGAGCAGACAAACCTACAGGGACAGAATGCTGATTAGTGGTTGCGGGGGCTGAGTGAGGGGGCGGTTGGGGTGATAAAAACCCTCTAAAATTGATCGTGGTGGCAGACGCATGACTCCACAGATGCACCAAAAGGCATTAAATTGTACACTTTAAGTGGATGAGTTGAATAATATGTGAATTGTATTTCAATAAAGCCATTAAACATAAAAACTGGTAACTATAATAAAGCTTCTATACCCATCCCCCCCCCCCGGGGAGGCTGGGAGGAGGGCGGGCGTCCGGAGGGATTCGGGCTCAGGACCCCAGCCTGGATGGAGGTGCCGCCTGTGTCCACGGGCGCCACGCACACGCCGTCTCCTGAGCCGGAGCCAAGTAATCATGTTTACGGAGCTGCTTTTCCAATTATGGCCGTATTTGTAATTAGTTTGGAAGCCATTAAATGTCTTATTACTCTTGTTTTTTTTTCAGTCAGAATTCTCTGCTAATTACTAACCGTAATTCTGAAGACAGAAGGAGAGAGGCTGGGGCAGCTGTGCGTCCCTGGGTCTGGCACGTGGGTGTCACTGACGGTCGGTCAGCTGGGGACCAGGTCACGCGCATCCACGAGCCGCATACTCTCGTCCCTCTAGGCGAGGACGCCGGCCTCTTACCCCAGGGCCGAGGACCAAAGCAGACAGCATGGCCTGCGTGGCGCTGCCGTGGGCAAGGCTCAGGGTCTCTAGGTCTCCAGTGCCGTGGACACCCCGGAAGGCCTCTTTCCTCTCAGCAAAGGGCGTGTCCTTTGGGTGCTGCTGTGATGGGACAGAGCGGCCGCTGGTGTGGAAAGTTTCCTGCTTTTTTTGGTGTGTGTCTTTTTAGGGGCTACACCTGCGGCATATGGAGGTTCCCAGGCTAGGGGTCGAATTGAAGCTGTAGCTGCCGGCCTTCACCACAGCCACAGCCACGCTAGATCTGAGCCGCGTCTGTAACCTACACCACAGCTCATGGCAACACCGGATCCTCAACCCGCTGAGCCAGGGATGGAACTTGAAACCTCCATGGTTCCTAGTCGGATTCTTTTCCACTGTGCCACGGGAGGAACTCCAGTTTCCGGCTTTGGTTCACCCACCTGTCCATCCATCCACCCATCATTCATCCATCCAACCACCCACCATCCACCCATCACTATCCATCCATCCATCCAGTGTCCATCCACTCACCCACCATTCATCTCTCCATTGATCACTTCAACCGTCTGTATACCTGTCCATCCATCCATCCTCCGTCCATCCATCCATCCGTCCACGTTACTAAGGGCCACTGCATTCCAGACACCTGACAAATTGCTTTCCATGTGTCCACTTCTGCTCATATGACAACACAGGTGCATGCCCTCGTGAACAACAGGACTGGAGACAGGCCCAGAGAAGTTAAGTGACTTGCCGGGGTCACACAGTGAGGACCTGCCTGGGGCAGGAGGGGGATTTGGGACTGTTTGGTACCTTTCTCCTGGAGGGGTGTTTTTATGCAGTGGCTCCTTCTGGACTGAGCCAGGAGAGGTGTGACTCAGGGGCCTACACCGTCCCACACAGTGGGTGTCAACTTGGGGACTGGACATGGCCGTGTGGCAGCAGACTGGCTCTGACGCAGGGCGCTGGCCGTGAGGCTGGGTGCTGGGCGTGACTGAGGTGGCGTTTGGGGAGGGGCCCGCCCAAGCCCACCTGGATTCTCCCCCACGTGCCTTGCTTTGGGCTCTTTTGAGTCATAAAGAAACTGCCATCAGCGTGAGCTCTGGGCTTGGTCAGAGCCCATTCCTGCCCCTGGAGGAAGAAGGCCTGGGGTGACGGCGGCTCTGGGGTCGCCTCTCCGTGTAGGCGCTGTGCCCCTGACCCCTCCCCTAGCCTGGGACACTGGGTGACACTCTCCTGACACAGCGCTTTGTGTCGCAGAAGGATGCCACTGCGTGAGGTCAGATGGCACAGCGGGGAGGGTGGCCCAGCTCCATGCCCCCCTTGCCCGGGTGTCAGCCCAGGGCTTTCTGGTGGGGCTGCGGGGTCGATGCCTCAGCGCCCGCCCCTCGGGGGTGACCGAGGTGGCCCGGCTGGTGGAATGAGCACGCAGGACCTGCTGCCCCCCGCCCCGAGTCTCAGTTTCACCGGCCTCCTCGTCTCCGGCTCTGCTTCTGGGGCCCCGGACCCCGGCCTCTTCAGTCCGCTGCGACTTAAACCGCTCAGCGAGTTAATGAGCCCGGCATAGCCTTTTCCGTGTGAAAACCAAGATGGCGCAGCCCTGACTCGGGACCTGGCCCTGGGGACTTACCTCCCCCGGGACAGTCCCCATGAAACGTGGGAAGGCTCCCCCCGCCTGAGCGGCCCCCGCAGGGGACAGTCATAGGGGCGCCACCCTGGACCCGTGTTCCCCCCTCCTCCGTGCTCTGCTCCTCGCGCGCGTCTCTCCATTGAGTCTGCGTGGTGCTCCGGGTCAGGAAGGCTGGCAGCCACAGCTGGGCGACAGGCAACTGTGAATCAGGAGAGTGCGGGGGTCGGGAGGGACAGCGCGGGTGGCCGGGGCCCAGCGGGCAGGGGCGGCCTTGCAGCGCCCTGCGTGCCCAGCGCCGGCTGTCCCCTCCAGCAGGCCGGGCTCCCTCACCCTCCCGTGGTGACCGCGGCCTGTCTGTCCCCGCCAGGCTGCCTGGGGCAGTGGGCACTCCTGTGGGGAAGCTGAACTTGCCTGGCTTTGGGCTCTGGCCCCAGCTGGAGACAAAGACAAGCCTGCCCCCCACCCTAGGTTCCCAGGTACGTGGTGGCAGCGGCCTGGGGGCTGCACACCCTCAGCCAGGTCCCTGAGTGCCGAGAGAAGGAGGGGCGGTGTCTCACTGCCTGAGCCCCGGCTGGGACGCTCGCTGTGGATTCCCGCTGGGGGCAGACACCGCCTCGCCCTGAAGACAGGGCCTCTGATACCGGGGTGGGGTCTGTGGGAGGGACGCCCGGGGGTCCTGGGTCCTGCAAGGTGGGTCTGACTCTAGGCTGCGAGCGGCAGCCCGTCTCCTCTCCCGCCTCAGGCTCTCATCCCACGAAGATTTCCGCAGCCACCGCCCTGGGCAAGTCTGTCGCCTGCCTGAGCCCCAGGGAGTCTCGGTCTAGGGAGAGGATGGGCCGCCCACGGGCCCCCAGGCCCAGCAGCTCCCGTCTCCACCCCGTGGACTGAGGGGGGCCGATGGCCCGAGTCCAGGCGACAATGCCGCCTCCGGGAAGTCTCCCCAGGCTGGGCCTCCCTCCAGGCTCTGCCGGCCCACTCCTGGGTGTGGGCTCTGTCGCAGGTGCCCGGAGAGGGCGCCGCTGCTCTCTACAGCCCACATCCAGGAGGAGACGACGCAGGATGTGATTGCTGGGGTGGGAACACGAGGTGGGGGCCGGGGGTGACAGGAGGCTACCCGGTGTGGGAGGTGCCGGTCCCCGAGCCCCGGCCCTTAGCCGCCAAATGATGCCGCGAGTGCCTCCGCAGTGGGGCTCGGGGCTGAGTGGGCTGGGGCCGCTGGCCCGTAAGCTCCGGATGGAGGGGCCAGTCTGGCAGGTGGCTGGGCAGAGGTGGGGGAGTCTGCTCCCCCCGCTCCGTGTTACCTGCTGACCTCTCCTGCACCAGCCAGAAGGGGACTGGGGGTCCCTTGGGGGTGGGACGCCAGCCCTCCTCCCCAAGATAGAACCCTGATTCTGGGAGATTTAAAACCAGCTGCAATTTGTGGCAAAGAAATTTGTCAACATGCAGCTTCTTTGTACAAAACAAGAGATTTCCTCTAAATAATATTTGCAGCCAAAAGTGTACTTTTTAGATCCTTAACTGTGCTCGTTTGGAAACCGAATCCCGTTTGGCCTCATCCTGTGTTTTATGAAATAAAGTCAAAATTGCCAGCACATTTCTTTACATCTCCTTTTGGAAGGGGCTATAAATAACTGCGATTTGGAGGAGCCAGTATAGACACGCAGCTGCAAACTAACCCTGTCCTCAGGGCAGGTCCCCGGCCCAGCGTCAGGACCGGAGTCAGAGGCCCAGGGCGACTTTGGGGTGCGGACGCCGAGGTCTGGACGGGCCCTTCTTTCTGGTCTCATCTGGATGTGTCTGCCAGCTCCTGAAGTTAGAGCCGACAGGGAGCTCACCCCGCCACGGGAATGCCCGGCCTGTTTCTGGGCAATTCTGTGCTCCGGAAGAAACTTTCTTTCACTGAATTGAAGCCGAGCAAGGCTGCCCACACACCTGGTCCGCCCTTCCCTGGACAGAGGCCACCATCGTCGGACCTCGCCGCCGCCTCCTCTCATGGACGCTCAGTCCTCTCGTGTTCCTTCTCCTGCGTGGCCGGAACCCCACAGTGTCCACCGCGACCGGCCCTCTGCTCGGCTGGCTCTGTCCCAGGCTGCCGTGCCCCGGCCGGAGCTCCAGGGCTGGGTTGGCTCCAGCCTGTGGGCGCCTCGGTTGAGGGGGAAAGTAGCCAGGAGCCTGGGAATTGGTGGTTATTTGGTGGTCGTGGGCAGACAGTCGCGAGGTGGTCTCTATAACCCTGCCGGCGCCTGCCGCCGTTGAGACGGGGGGCTATGCCGTGACGTGCCCGGAGAGGGCAGGGTCAAGTCCCCTCCTCAGGCGGGCCCTGCAGGCGAGAGAGCACCCCCTGCAGTGGGAGGGGTCGGCCTCAGGGTGTCCCTGGCTCAGACCGGGAGCGCCCGCCCCCCGCCGTGGACACACCCAGCCTCTAGCGCCACCTGCCGACACCTCCCAGGACCGGCTGCTCCCGTGGCAGCCCCAGCCCCGTTGGAGGGTCGCCTGGGGCTGTGCCCCCGCAGCCCTCCCTCCTGCAGGCCCTGCTCCTGGGGACGGCCCACAGCACAGGGGGAGAGGCTGGAGTGGCGTTCCCTGCAGCAGGGCGCGCAGCCCCCAGAGAGACGCCGACTCCCCGGATAACGAGCTTGGGTCTTTCAAACGTGAGCACGGCTGCAGGTGCCCTGAGAGTGAGCCGTCGCCCACCGGACGCTGAGAACTGTCCCCTGGGCGGCAGCTTTGGCATCAGCAGGACAGATGTCTCAGCAAAGGAGACAGGACGGAAAGATGACAACTGCCAGCAGGATGACGGAGACTCGCTCATCTGTAAATAAGGCTGAAAACGCCCCTCAATGACGGCAGCTTTGATTAAGACGGAATAACTGTGAGCAGCACCACGGGAGCCATAGGCTTATCTCTGGGGGGCTCTGCAATCCAGCTCCGGAGCGGACTTTCCTTTGTGTTGCGGCTTCCGGTCCGGACACGCCCCCCTCTGGCCCCGCCCCACAGAAGCAGCTTTGGGACCTTTCCTGGAGGCTTGTAGGGTCCCTGCTCCGGCAGGCACACATTTGCCCCCTGCAGGTGGGACAGAGGGTGGGGGAGGCTGCGTGGTCAGGCCGGAGCCCAGGCGGCCCCGTCCCTCACTAAGCCCTCGTTCCCCGCCGCGCAGCATAGCGGGTGCAGAGTCCCCTCTGGTCATCTCTGTTCCGACCCCTGTTAAGGTGATGAAGGTCCCTGAGGAGTGTCTTTAAACTGTCCTCATCGTCCAACCCGCACACAGGAGGCAGAGCGGTGGGGCGGGCTGTCGGGGGCAGCACTGCTGGGAACCCCAGGGTCCCCGTCCGGGGCTGGCCCTGGGCAGGGCGAGGTGACCTGGTAGTGCTCTCCTGGCCCTCACCGCTCTGGCCCCTCCTCCCAGAGGGCGCGAGCGCCGCCAGCCTCGGGGAAGGCCGCCGCGTGGGTGCGCCGTGCTCTGAGACGGCTGCGGCAGCGACATCGCGGCTGCGCGGGTCCTCACGTGCCACGCCCACTAGGCTGCGTCCCTGTAGCCCGGCGGCGGAGGGGAATCACACTCGGTGGGTTCCAGGCTCCGTGCCAGGGGCTGGGGACCAAGCGTGGAAGACTCGGCCCCCGTCCCGCCTGTGCGGAGCTCGGGCCGGGGGGACGTGGCCCAGCGGACAGGAACACGCTCAGTGAGACCAGGTCCAGGCGCGGGACGCAGTGCCCCGGAGGTGGAGGCGGGGACAGGGTGCACCTTAAGGGGAGGGACGGAGGGGCCAGCGGCTATGGCGACAGAGGGCGTGGGCGCCGGTGCAGGACTCCAGCGCTTCCAACCCGCCAGCCCGGATCTCGGCGGCGCCACGCGGTGTCATCCTTGTCCCTCACGGCGCTTTTCCCCGCCGGGCGTCCGGAAAGGGGTCCTTCCACCTCGCGAGCGCTCGACCTCCTGCGTGGCCCCAAAGGCTCTCTGGAGTCATCTCGGCTCCAGGCAGAGGCCCGGAGAGCGCCAGGGCGTGTGCGCGGACTGGGCGGGAACCGCGCATCCAGCTGCTCCCCGCCGCGCACGTCCGCGGGGCGCAGGGCCGCGAGGGGCTCTAACCGCAAGGGAGGCTGCAAGTGCAGTTCAGTTGTGCGTCCACGCAAAAGAGAACACAGATTTGGTGACCGGATGGGCAGTTTCTCACACACTGCTCTCTTCTCATTACTAAATAGTGGGTGCACCGTTTTCCGGAGGCACAGAACCCATGCACTGCAAAGCCTTCTCACCACCAAGGTGACACTTCAAGATCCCGTCTGGTCTGTGCATCTGGCCCAGAGTCCAGGATCTCTCCTCAGAGATTATCTATCATCTATCGTCATCTATCATCTATCATCTATATCTTATAGAGGTACAGAGATACACAAGACACATAAAGGAAGATAAATGCAATATTTGGTATTTATGAATATGAATAAACAGAACAGAAAAATTTGGTTTGTTTTATTTTTTAAATTTTATGGCTGCACGCACACCATATGGAAGTTCCTGGGCCAGATTCTTTAACCCACTGCACTGATCGGGGCATCCAACCCACACCTCTGAAGGGAACAGCTGCTGCAGTCAGATCCTTAAACCCACTGCACCATGGTGGGAACTCCAAAGTGTTAAGTTTGTTTGTTTGTTTGTTTATTTATTTATTTATTTATTTATTTATTTATTTTTGCTTTTTAGGGCTGCACTGGCGGCATATGGAGGTTCCCGGGCTAGAGGTCCAATCAGAACTACAACTGCTGGCTTACAACACAGCCACAGCAATGCGGGATCCGAGCCGCGTCTGCAACCTACACCTCAGCTCATGGCAACACCAGATCTTTAACCCACTGAGCGAGGCCAGGGATCAAACCTGCAACCTCATGGTTCCTAGTCAGATTCGTTTCCACTGCGTCACAATGGGAACTCCCAAAGTGTTTATTTTAAAATGTAATGAAAGTCTCAACAAAATACTAGAGAAAAAAATTCAGCAGCATATTAAAAGGGTTATAATACACCACACTCAAGTGGGATTTATTCCTGGAATGCAAGAGTGGTTCAATATATGAAAGTCGATCAATAAAATCTACCACATTAACTGAATGAAGAAAAAAGGAAACACGGGACCATCACAATTAATGTAGAAAAAGTTTTTAACAAAATTCAACACATTTTCATGATAAAAATACTCAACAGTCATGGTGATTTTTCTGCAAAAAAAAATGTATATAAATATGGATTCCTTCTGTTGTACACCTGAGACTAGTACAGCATTGTATGTCAGCTACACTTCGATAAAAATAGCCTAAAACAAGAAAACGCTCAACAAACCAGGAATGAATGAAATTACCACAACACAGTAGTGGCCGTATTAAAAAACCCACAGCTAACATCATCTTTGAGAGCGAAAGAAAGAAAGTGTTTCCTGTAAGATCAGGAGCAAAAGTCAAGATGCCCCTTTTCACTGCTTTTATTCAGCATATTTCTGAAGCACCAGCAAAAGCAATCAGGGGGAAAAAAAGAAATAAAACCTATCCAAGTTGGAAAGGAAGAAGTAAAATTACCTCTGTTTTCCACTGACACAATCTTACATGTGGAGAACTGTACAGGTTCCACAAAAAACCCTTTTAGAATTCATAAACCAGTGGAGTCGCAGGGTACAAAATTAGCACACAAAATCAGTTACATTTCTGAACCCTAACAATGAACAATCCAAAAGGAAGTTAACAATTCTCTTTATGACAGCATCAAAAGAGATGAAAACACTTAGGAGTTACCCAAGGAGGTGAAAGACATACACTGAAAACCACAAGCTGTGACTGAGAGAAACTAACAAAGACAGCAAGGCAGCCACATCACTGGTCCATGTCTTATTGTTCAATGGCCAGTACCATTCAAAGCCATCTGCAGGGTTAACCCACCTCCCTCAAGATGCCGGCGGCAGATTCTGCTGAAATAGAACAATTCGTCTTAGAATTTATAGGGAATCTGGAGACTCAGAGTAGCCAAAACAATCTGGAAAAAGAAGAGCAATGTGGGAGGACTCATATTTTTCTGTTTTCAGAAGTTGCTACAAAGCTGTGGTTATCAGTGCGGCGTGAAGACAGACATTCAGACCTATGGACCAGGAATAGATGCTCGCAAATAGGACCGAGGCTGCCAGGACCATTCGGCAGGGAAAGGAGAGTGCTTTTAACAGAGCATGCTGGGAAAACTGGGTCTCCACCCACAGAAGAATGAATCTGGCCCCTTTCCTAAGAGCACGTGCACAAATGAGCTCAAAAGGGGCCAGAGACCTAAACATAAGAAATAAAGCCAGGAGTTCCCTTTGTGGCTCAGCGAAAACGAACCCGATAGTATCCAGGAGGACATGGGTTTGACCCCTGGCCTCGCTCAGTGGGTTAAGGATCCAGCGTTGCCGTGAGCTGTGGTGTAGTTTGCAGATGCGGCTCATATCCCCGTTGTTGTGGTTGTGGTGTTGGCCAGCGGCTGCAGCTCCAATTGGACCCCAGCCTGGGAACCTCCATATGCCGCAGGTGCGGCCCTAAAAAGACAAAAGACCAAAAAAAAAAAAAAGAAAAAAAAGAAGAAAAGAAAACATAGAAGGTCCCAAGTAAAGCAAATCTAGCAAGGTTATTACAGGTGTTAGTGCCAGCAGGTCAAGTGACAACATTAAATGGCATATTAAGTGGAAATATTGAGACAGGGGTTAATAACCACTCAGTGAAATTTTACCTTTCATCCCCGATGAAAAACAGTTTGCATGTCCACTCGTCCAAGCAAGCGGCCGGCCTTCCCTGAACTCAGGGGAGGAAAGCAGGCTGCACCCTTTGCTGGCGGCGGGCGGGGCAGCGGCTCGCTTGGGGCGCCCCCCAGTGGCAGGAGGTTTTACACAAAGACCGGTTCCTTCGTGATGCGGTGGGTTTTACTCCTGATGGTCTCGCTCCCGTCGCCGCGCGGAGGGCTCCCCCACGATTCATCCAGCTGGCTCCTTAAAGCGCTTCTAGGTTCGAATGGGAAAGACCGCGGACCCCTTGGTGCCTCTTTCCTGGGAAACACCGGACTGGACGGTGGTGGCTCTTCCGCTCCACAGGCTGCTTCTCATTAAAATGTTGGCTCCTTGCCTTTGTGTTCCAGCCCTCCACGTGAAACACACCACTTAGAAACGTTTACTGACGTTTAATATAAAGCCCTCGACTGCGAAGCTGAGATGAATACTGTGGGTTAACTTATAGTCCCTCCGCTGGCTCTCGGGAGAAACGCTTCTGCGGTGTCGGTGTCAGAGTCGCGGCGCGGGGGGGCCACGTGGAGACGCTGAAGAGGGCAGGGCGAGGCCGCTGTGAGCTCGGAGAGCGGCCTGAAGTGGGCTGCCCACCACCGGCGAGAAAGAGGGTCTCTCGAGCCCCGGTGTGAGGCGACCTGTCCTGTGCGGCGGCGGCCCAGGCACAGGGAATGAGCCCATCTTCCGTGGGGAGAGGCGTCAGGAGGTCCGTTTGCTGGGGACACGGGGCCCTGCTTCGGCAAATGGAATATTCATGAAGGCAGAGCAGAGGGGACGCTGTTTTCTGTTCCCAAGCTTTGCCTTGACCACCTCCGAGCAGTCAGCCCTCTGGGGCGGGGACCACCCTCAGTGGTCACCGCTGTGGGTGTCTCCGGGATGGGGGGCCGGGCAGATGCCCCCCCCGCCGCAGCTGGAACACACCTGGCCTGGGGAGGAAGGGCCCCGAGGGCAGGGGCGGGGCGGCTACAGCCATTGCGCCTTTGCAGGGAACGGAGCCCGCGAGCTCAGCCTAGTTAGGCACTGACCAGTCAACGGAGGTGATGGGCGAAGGGCTCCCGGGACCCACCCCCCACTCTGCAGCCCCCAGGGATACAGAGTCTAGTCCCCATTCTTTAGTCTGGGCCGGACTTGCGACCTGTTTTAGTGCCGTGACCGTGCACCGGATCCAGGGAGGCCTGGAGGGGCCCGCCGTCTGGTGAGGGGCCTGGGCCAGCCTGCTGGAGGCCGCAGCGCGCAGCGTCCACTTGTCCTGGTCAGACCAGCCTGCAGCCAGCCGAGCCCCAAACATGCGACAGAGCCAGCCCCTGCCCCCCGCACCCGGTCGGTAAAACGGTGTCCCAACTCAGGGCTGACCCCCCACACAAGAGCGAGCCCAGCAGAGGCCAGGATGCCCGCTGGCCCGTAAACCTGCAAACAACAACGCGTGTTTGTCACCTCCAGCACACACCCAGGAAGGGAGGGGGAGGGCAGGGCAGGCTGGGCGGGGCTCACACCCGCTGCTCTGGCCTCAGGCGCCCCGGCAGCCCGGCAGCCCGGCCTCTGCTGGTGCGGACAGAAAGGCTGGAAGCCAGACAGGCGCTGGATGGCGCCTGCGTGCCAGCACGGCCCCCTCCACACGCTCACGCGGGGGAGAGGCGGGAACTGCCATTTGGAAATTTAATTATACCTCGGGAAGACACGTATGCGCCTTAGAATGATTTTATTCAAAAAGCCCTCAAAAAATAGAGCCTATTTTTTTTCCTCTCTTGTGATTAATTCCAACCAAATAGAAGGAGCAGCTGAGCGTCCCTGGCAGCCCGCGGGGAGTTTTCATTCGCGGTATCTGTAAACCTTGAAATCTCAATTTGTGTCAAATAAGCTCCTACAGGTAGAGTCCTGGGTTCCAAGACCGCGTGTCACATTTTCTTCCGTTTAAGTAAATTACACTCGCGGCCACTGCAGCGCTATTCCGTCTTCTAATCAAATTGCCAATCTGTGCAGCGCCAGGCCAGGGTCCCCTGGGGCAGGCTGCTCACACCCGGCCCCCAGAGCGAGATATGGATGGAAACACAGCTGTAAGGAGAGGGGTCGGCCCCAGCCCCAGGCGGGGGGCACTCCTCCGCTCCTCAGGGGGCTCAGCTTCTCATCCTGCTCCCGTGCCAGGTCTCCATTCTTGCCTCTAGAAGCAATGAAGGTGCACCGTGCTGGATGGCCGGTAGGGAGCAGTCTTGGGGACAGGCGTAGCCGTAAGCGTGGGGCTCTGCCGGGTGCATCTGCTGACTGGCCTGTGTGAACGTGTGCCTGCGTATGTCACGTGTCATGTGGCAAGTACTTGAGTGCCAGTGTGTGTGCGCAGGCATGTGTACATGTGTATGTGCTTGTGTGGCATGTCTGTGTGCACTGGCGTGTAAGCAGACTGCGTGCGTGTGCACGTGTTGTGTGCATGCATGTGTATTATACGTCGGTGCCTGTAGATTTAAGTATGTGCGTATATGTTTACGGGGTAGTATGTGTGTGTGTCCCTGCGTTTACCTGTGCACATTACACGTGTGTTTGCAAGTAGTGCACACGTGTGTCAGTGTGCGTCTGGACATCAGGTTATACCCTTACCCAGTCTGTGCCCACCAGGAGTCCTCGTCCCATCTGGGTCCGGCTGTGAGTCCCCACAGGTGGCCGGCACGCTGACCTTCCTTCCGGACCCGGGGTCTCCTCTTCCCTGCCCCCGCCCCGTCACCGGCTCTGGCACGTGGCACCGCAGGGCCCCATCTGCCTCCAGGCTCCATGTGGACACTTCTCTGGGGACCCTGACGCGGACGGGACCTCCCTGAGCCCGGGCTCCCCAGGGGCAGGAGAGAGCGTGGCAGAGGGGAGCCCCCTGGGGGTGCCCCACAACGGGAACTGCCCCTGGAAGCAGTTCCGTGCACCGTCCCCTGCCCCCTCAGGGTGGGGTGCCTGGAGCCTGCGTGCCGATGCCGCTGTAAACCGTGGGCGCCAAATCCTTCCCTTCCCACAGATTTTTTGGTAAAGCCGGAACCGTGAAGCAGAGAGCCGCCGGACAACTGGGAAAGTAAAACAACACGGGCCCACGGCGCCTTCTCCTTCAGCCCGGGGACAGTGGGGGCTGGCTCGGCCCCTCCCATCCACGCCTGTGGGGCCCAGGTCTGCACAGCGGACGAGCGGGGAGGGGCTATGGATGACACCAGAGCGTGGGGCCCCCAGCACCAGGCGGCCCTGGAGCTCCTGAAACCTGGGCTTTCTTCAGGGCTGCAGTGTAACCTTCCAGGGTCCTGGGCACTTCTGCCTTCGTGAGCCTCTTGATCAATTTTTATCTTTTAAGTTTCTTTGAGGATAGAGCATTATGTTTTTGGTGTCACATTCGAGAAATCTTGGCCAAATTCAAAGCCAGCTTTGGCTTTTATTGATTTTCTTAATTCTTTTTATTTCTATTTCACTGATTTCCTCTCTGGCTTTTGTTTTTATTCTGCATTCTTTTAATTCAATATATTGTCTCTCCCTTCCATGCACTTTCTTAAAGTGAAAGCTGAGGCCATCGATTGGAAAGCCTTTATACTTTCTGATGTAAGTTTTAGTGCTATGAACTTACCCCCAAATACTGCTTTAGCTGCAGCCCTGAATTTTGATGCGTCGTGCCTTCATTTTCATTCAGTTCAAAATACTCTTCTTTGATTAGATGTGTGCTACTTGATTTCCAAATAGGTGAGGATTTTCTGGATAACGTTCTTCTCCTGATCTCTAATTTAATCTGATGGTGGCTGTAGAATGTACCTGGTGTGATCTGAGTCTTTTTGGATGTAGTGGTGCCTGTTCTACAGCACGAACCTTCCACACTCACTGGAAAGAGTGTGTCCCGTGGGCTGTTTTTCCTGGGAAAGTGTCTGACAACGTGTTTACGTGCTCCCTGTCTTTACTGGTCTGCTTACCCTCTCAGCTATGGTGAGCGCGTGCTCAAATGTACACAACTGTGAATTTGTCTATTTATTCACCTATTGCTTCAGGTGTTTTCGAGTTCTGCTGTCAGATGTGCAGGAGGGATGAACTGATGTCTGTCACTGTGAAATGGCCACACTTATCTTCTAGAGCCATTGTCCTCTAGTGGGACTTATCTGGGGAAAGACACCTGCTCCCCTCCCCCCACCTGGCAGCCCCCCTCCCCAGGGCTCTGACCCCAGGGCTCTGGGCAGAGCCGTGCCACTCGCCAGTGCGACCTGCGGCCCTGCAGCTGCACCCAGGACAGAGGGCCTCCTCTGGCCACCCCAGCAGCCGGGGCTGAAGCAGTGGCTGCAGAGCTCAGCACAGGGCTCAGGGCAGATGACTGGGGAGGAGGCACGGACCTGGGCTGACGGGGGCCTCGGGGAGCCCTGTGGCTCTGGGTGAGGACCGGCCCCAGGTCAGGGGCTCTGTTGGGAGGACCCCAGGTGGCTCAGTGCCTCACAGCCACCTGACCACTGGCCTCAGGTCCCGCACGTGGGGACTCTAAGTCTATCGCAGCCCACCCCCCCAGCACCCGCCCCCACCCTGGGGGAGCTGGGAGTGATGGGTGTCGAGGGCCGGTGGGCAGGGAGCAGCTGTTCTTGCTGATGATTTCCCCTTAAACCTCTTCTGGCCTCAGGAGCCGCTGGCAACGTGCAGGCTGCGGGCGAAGTGAGGAGAAAAGATAATGAAGATGAACGAGTTGCCTGGAGCCAGCGGCTGTGGCGGCGCTCAGGCGACATCTCTGGGCAGCACGGCTGGGGTGGCAGGAGGGGGTGGGAGGGGTGGGGGGTGTCTGGGCTGCTGAGTAGGGAGGGTAGGGCCGGCCGCTGGAGGACGCTGGTCCACCACCCACCTCCCAGGCTCGGAGCCAGTGGTCAGAATCTCCCCCGGCTGACTGTGACCCCCCGGCCCCTACCTGTTCCTTCGGCCTTGATGGCAGGGCGCCCTCCAGGTGTGGGAGCACCTGTGAGCCACACACGGCAGCTGCTTGGGGAGGGGAGGGGAAGGGAGAAGCTGCCAGCGCCGGCCTGGTCCTCACGCGGAGGCAGGAGGGCATCTGGTGGCTGCATTTGCTTGTGGCTGGGAAAAGACGGGGGAGGGTCCCCGGTGGGTGGGTGTGGGCGCTGGAGGGAGGGGCCAGAGTTGGGCGTTGCTGGATGAGGGTCCACAGGAGAGAATGGCCCTGGGGAACCATGTGGTGGGTGGGCTCTGCCAGTCTCTGTCCCCCACCTGTGCTGTTTTCCATAAGGAACCCCCCCCAAACCAGACAGCTTAACGCCTGATCTGAAGACCGTAGGCATCCCCCGGGCACTGGGGCAGGAGCAGGAGCTCAGGGGACCGCCTCGGCCCCCTGTCACTTTCTCTGTCATAAAAGTGGAGCATTCTTGGTGGCAGAAACTTACCAAAAACAACACCCCCCCCAGCGTCCTGTGGTCCCCCGGCCCAGAGGTGTCACTGCTGGTCTGTGCGGGTCGGCTTCCTCCCCACCACCCTCAGGGGGCTTCCGAGGCCACGCCTGGGTCATCGCTCAGGCGGCAGGGCTGGCCAGGACCTGCTGCTGGGGGCCGAGGACATTAGGGCGACTTTAGGCAGGGCAGTGGGAACTCCTGGGAGGCCAGCGGCTGGGGGGGGGCTTCTTCCCCTCTAAGACCCCCTTGCTCTCTGAAAATGGCCTCAGGATTGAGGCTGGGACACTCGGGGAGGTACGTGACAAAGCAGCCAGCGAATGGGTCACTCAGGACGTGACATCCCACCCACGGGACCCTTTCCCGGCTCCCTGAGCCTGGAGCCCCCTCACCAGGCTCCTCGCGGAGGGAGCCTCGGGGCAGGGCCGGCTGGGGTCGGAGGGGGTTTCCGGTGGGGAGACGGGACCCGGGCCCAGGCCTGGGGCGAGGCTGGGGGAGGGGCCGGGGGTGGGACACGGAGACACACGAGTAAGTGCGCTGTCCAGCTGCGGAAGGAGCGGCAGGGCGTGAGCAGCTCCAGGAGGCCGGTCAGGGAGCTGCCGAGCTGGGCATGTGGGGGGCGCTGTGGGCAGCGTCCAGGGTCTTCCCGGGGAGTGATCAGAGCGGCCGCCACCATCAAGGGCCCCTCGGCCCAGCCCGGCTGGACCTGGGGGCAGAGGGCGTGATGCGGGACCGGCTTGGCGGCCAGGGGGTCGGCGGGCCGGCGTGGCGAGCCCCGGGGGCCTGAACACCCGTGTTGGCTGTTGCGTGGAGTCGCGTGGAGGCCGAAGGCTACTGTGAGCCACGAAAACCGAGCTCAAACTAACACGGACTGCGGAAGCGAACGGCCCACAGCTGCGGGTCTCCCGGGGCCACCAAGTGGGGGCCGGGGCGGGGCCAGGCGCTGCACGGGGCGGGGCCAGGCGCTGCACGGGGCGGGGCCCGGGGCTGGGGGGGGGTGATGCTGCGCTTGCGCCGTGCCACACCTCCCCCGCAGCAGGCACGCGGACCACGTGCTTCCCGGATGCGATCGCAGGTCCAGCAGTGTGGATGGGTTGATGGCGTAAGCATATCAGTGACCAGACAATGGACCCTCTTGAGAGTGGGGGAGGCCACTGGTCATGCTGGGGACGTGGGCGCAGACGACGGTGAAGTCACCTGTTCCCGAGCGGGTCTCAGCCCCGCCGCAGTCAGCGTTCTCTTCAGCTAAGTGGACGCACCGTCCGGGTGGACCCGACGCCGCCTTCCCCGAGCTTGGTGATGGGCGCGGGCAGGGGCTCGCCTCCCTTCAAGAATGCGCTGGATTTGGGGTGCGGCTCTGGGTGCTTCTGGAGAGGAGCAGGAGGAGGGGAGGAGGCTGCGGGGACAGACCCTGCCGAGGCATCCAGTCGCCAGCCTGCGTGGTCTCCTCCCGTGTCGCAGGGAGACCAGGCCGGTCCTGGCTCGGGGGCCCTGAGGTGCGTCTCCTGGCTCGCCCCTTCCCTTGGGGCCCTGACGGGAGCACAGTCATATCTGCCTGTAAACACCTGCCCGGCGGCCCCCTCTGCACCTGCGGCCGTGGGTTCGGCTGATCGCGGAAAGGCCCTGCCGAATGGTCTCCGGGACTGAATTGGTTAAAACAGGTGAAGCGCTTTCCCCTGGGCGCCGGCCACGTCCCCCCATGGAGTTTTTCTGAAGAAGCCAGTATTTCCTGTAAGTAATAGATATGTGGGGGAAAATTGCAGCTACTTATACTAAACAGGAATCACAGTGCTCCCTAGAAACACACTTTTGTGCATAAACAAAATAAATCAGGGCCCCGGAGAGGGCAGGGGTGGGGGGGTAGGGGGCGTGTGGAGGAGCCGGGCTCCGCTGGGTAATGTGTAGGCTGCCTAATTACGGTGGCTGTGCTTACATTATTTCGGTAAGAAGTTGTGATGGAGCGTCTGTGAGTGCGACACGGTGGCTAATAAAGGGCTGAGCCCGTCAGCTGCCGGTGGCGCTGATTTCTCTGATGACAGTCAGCGGCGAGGAGAATTGAGATGAGCAGCTCCAGGGCCGGCAGGGCAAGGCCGGGCTGACCCGGCCCCAGGGAGGCCACGCAGGCCACGGAGCGGAGTGCGCTTCCCGCGTGGCCGTGGGCAGGCCGGACCGGCTGGCAAGCCCATGAGCCTCTGGGTCGCCCATGCCCTCCTCCCAACACCGTTTTGGCTCCAGGACCACAGTCAACAAGTCCTGCGATGCCCCGAGTCACAGGGACCGCGGGCCCTGCCCCAACCTCCAGAGCTCCGTGAGTGTTCGTGGCTGCCGCCGACCCCCAGCCCACTCCCCCTGCGGCCTCCTGCACGGGAGCCTCACAGCGCCTCCACCTCTGCCTCCAGGAAGCCCTCCGGCCTCCCAGCCGGGAAAGCCCCTGTTTCCTAAGGAGATAAGCCCGGCTCTGGAGGCTGGGGGAGGATGAGAAGCAGCCTCCCGCCCCGTACCCGCCCACCTAACCTGGGAACAGCGGGACACAGCCCCCGCCTTTGGTGCCACGGCCCCTGGCTGGGCCGTGCAGACCTGAGGTCCCCAAAGGGCCCAGGAGGGCAGGAGAGAAGGTGGGTGAGGCCGTGTGGCCTGAGGGCTCAGCCCCTCCAGCCGGGGCTCCAGGGGAGGGGCTGCCGCCGTGGTGGGCAGGGGGCACCAGCTTTTCTGGTTTAGTTTGGTTTTGGCAGCAGAAGCCGTTCTTCAAAGCAAGATGATGGCACTTTCAGTAAAACAGTAGCAAACCCCACGTGTTGCCCGTGATGGGGTCGGGGGCTGCAGGGCATTTACTTTGACTCATTCTGTCCCCGCCCTGTCTGCTGTCCCCCTCCGGTGGCTTCTGCGGCATCTTCAGGAGGCAGTCCCATCAGCTCCCTGGACGTCCTGCCATGCGAGTTACCAGGAAGCGCCAGCAGAACCTCCGGGTTCAAGTTTGGGCACGCAGTGCCTGCGTGCACATGTGTGTGACGCGTGTGCAGTGTGCTCAAGTACACATGTGTGCTTGTGCGCGTGTGCCTGTTGTCAGAGTCGTGTCCGTGAGCGTGTGGAGGTGACCTGCGCAGCTGGCCCCGCAAGCCGTTGCCCTGCCCACGCTGCAGGTGACTGACTCTGGCTCCTGCTCTGGGTGACCTGGGACACAGGACCTCCGGCCAGGACAGGCCCCAGGGCCCAGCGATTTGGCCGAGAGCTCAGGGCTGGGTGGGAAAGGGCAGGGCAGGGAGGGGCCAGGCCAGCCCCCGCCCTCGGGCGCTGGAGGCTTCCTGGGGCTGTTCTCCACGGCCACGCCTGTCCTGGGACGCCCTGGCCTGTGGATGGGGCCTCGTGACCCCTGACTCCGGGACACTTCTGCCCACAGTGAGGCCTCTGCTGGGTCTGAGGTCCTGGCTGGCGGCTGAGAGCCTGGGCCCTGGAACGTGGCCCCATTCCCCGGCCCCATTCCCTGCCCTTTGCCGTCTGGGCCGGCTTCAGCCTCTCAAAGCCTCCCCCTGGCTTCTCAGAAGCACCTCTGTCCACCTGTGACATTGTGGCCAGAAATCAATTTCTCCTTTAATTGTGCTCACTAATGAGACGTCGTCCTGAAAGCCGCCGAGACCGGCTGCCGGGCCCAGTTGGTGGCGTTCGCTTCCTCGGGAGGGAGAGGGATGGAGGCAGGGGTCTCGCAGGGACCGGGGCAGCCCTAGGGAGGGGCCTGGCGCCGAGATTGGGCAGCCGGGAGGAAGGCTGTGGTGGCGGGGGAGGGGGGCGCCTCCCGTGTTGGGGACCGAATCCCACGAGGCACTGAGGACCGATGGGCACCCACGGGTTCCCGTAGGATCGTCCTGGCTTCGGGCAGAGACTTCTGGTTTCGTGACCCCGGACCGGCCTGGACCTGCCCCAGGGGGCCTCCTCCTGGCGACCCGGGTGGCGGCAAGGACAGGCGGTGGGCGGAGAGGCGGAGCACGGGCTGTCCCGGTTGCCGTGTCCAAAGTCTTGCTGTTGCCGTCAGGCCCCCAGTCACCCCAGTGGAGCCTTGGGACAGCTGGGACCCACGCTGACCCCTGGACCCAGGAGCCCTGGTTCCCCGATCCGAAACGGCAGGTGTGCCCGGCACGGCCTCGCTCTCCGAGCCCCTCACTGCGTCGCCCTGGGCCGAGCGGCCTCCTGACCAGCACTCCCAGGCCAGCGCCCGGGGCCCAGCTGGCTCAAGGGCAGGAACCATGGGGAGGGGGCCGCGCAAACACACAGGGGCACACAGGCACACACACACGTTCACAGGTACACACACAGTCACACGACCGCCTCAAACACATAGATGCACAAACATGCCAGCGCACGTGTGCAAACACACAGGCCCATGTGTGTGCCTGTGGGGACTAGGGGCTAATTCTCGCACGCACGTACCGCCCCGCCGGCCCTGAGGCGCCCCCCCGATCCTCAAAGGGGGGGTCCTTCCGGCCTCCACGTCTGTGGTGTCTTTCACGCCACCTCCTCCTCTGGGAAACGGTCACAGGCCAGAGAAGGCCAAGGAGACGGTGCTGGCGGATATGACGTCCTGGACGGGTCCTGGCCCTGACCCGGCCCCCCAGACCCCTCCCCAGGGGCCTGTCCCTTTGTTTGCTGTGTGTCCTGAGAACAGGGAGGCCAGGGGACTGGGGGCACAGGGGACGGGGAGGCCAGGGGACGGGGGACAGGGACAGCTCGAGTGAGTGGATCTGAGCTGGGAGGGCTGGGCCTGGGCGACAAGCTCGGCCGAGGCCTTGGGCCTGGCACGTCCAGCTCTCCAGCCCATCCAGCCGGCACCCAGAGCCTTCCTGGGACCCCAGTGGAGGGCAGCCACCACCCGGCCCTGGGCACCTCTGGGAGCCACTGTCCTTGGGCAGGAATATGAAAATCGCATTCTTGCCGTGATGAAAGTGCATTGATTTTCTTGCAGCTTCCAGGAGGCCTCTCATTGTTCACCTGCTTGTGCTTCCCACAGACGTCTGTTTAGAAACGTTTCCCAGTTTCTAGCAGTTTTCACCGCCTTTTGGTGGGAGGGGAGCTGGAGGCTGGTTTGAGTCAGACGTTGCAGAGGGGAGGGGCTCAGCCCACGGGATCCCACTGTCCCCACCACGTCTGCTGGCAAACGGGGCCAGTGGACGGACGGGGCCCGGGCGGAAGCTGCACCAGGGTCTCCCAGGACTGAAGGGAACATCCGCCACTAAGTGGAGCCAGGAAGGCGCGTGCACACCCGGGCGCGTTGAAATGACAGCGTGGGAGTCACGCACAGACACACACACAGCCGCGGCCACACGTGTGCGCCCACACACACGTCCGCACATACACACGTCCACATCCATCCATCCACACACGTCCACACCCACACATGTCCACACATACAGACACATGCACACGTATATACTTAACATCCATCCGCACGGCATGTTCAGGAACATACATACCTACACATATAGGTAAATACGTACATTCATAAAAATATTACTAGGGAGAAGAAACTTTACTGTCAAAAATTATTAGATTAAAAAAGACTTCTTGGGAGTTCCTGCTGTGGCTCAGTGGTTAATGAATCCGACTAGGAGCCATGAGGTTGTGGGTTCGATCCCTGGCCTTGCTCAGTGGGTTAAGGACCTGGCGTTGCTGTGAGCTGTGGTGTAGGTTGCAGACGCGGCTCCGATCCCATGTGGCTGTGGCTGTGGCAAAGGCCGGCGGCTACAGCTCCTGTTAGACCCCTAGCCTGGGAACCTCCATATGCCACGGGTGTGGCTCTAGATAAGGCAAAAAGACAAAAAAAAAAGACTTCTTGTGAGTTCCTGCCGTGACTCAGCAGTAACGAACCCGACTAGCATCCGTGAGGTTGTGGATTCGATCCCTGGCCTTGCTCAGTGGGTTAAGGCTCCGGCGTTGCCGGGAGCTGCGGTGTAGGTAACAGACGTGGCTCAGATCCCACGTTGCTGTGGCTGTGGCGTAAACCAGCAGCTGCAGCTCCGATTCGACCCCTAGCCTGGGAACCTCCATAGGCCATGGGTGTGGCTCTTAAAAGAAAAAAAAACTGATGCTGGAGAATTTGGTTACTATCCAGAAAAAGGAAGAAAATGGAGTGTCAGCTCACTCTGCAGAGAAATCAGCTCCCCTGTGGCTGCCAGCGGGCGGGGGCTGGCGGGGGCGGAAGCGGTGCCAGCTGGGCGTTAGCGGAGGAAACCAGAATGCAGGACGGAGGGAAAATAAGGCCCTACTGCAGAGCACAGGGAACCGTGTTCAGCGTCCAGTGGTGACCTATGAAGGAAAGGAATGCGAGAAAGAATAAATATATGTGTGTGTGTGTGTGTGTGTTTAAATCATTTTACACTAACACAAACTTGTAAATCAACTGCATTTTTGTTTTTATAATGCCCACACCTGTGGCATATGGAAGTTCCCAGGCCAGTACCTGAATCCGAGCCCCAGCTGCAACCTAGGCTGGATCCTTTATTTTATTTGTCTTTTTAAGGCTGTACCCGCAGCATATGGAGGTTCCCAGGCTGGGGGTTGAATCAGAGCTGTAGCTGCCGGCCTACACCGCAGCCATAGCAACGCGGGATCCAAGCCGCATCTGCGACCTACACCACAGCTCATGGCAACACTGGATCCTTAACCTACTAGGTGAGACCAGGGATCGAACCTGTGTCCTCACAGATGCTAGTCAGATTTGTTTCCACTGATGGGAACTCCTAGGCTGGATCCTTTAACTGACTGATGGGCTGGGGATCAGACCCGCATCTCTGCAGCAACCTGACCCGCTGCAGCTGAATTCCTTTTTTTTTTTGTTTTTTTTTGATGGGTGGCCACAGGTGCAGCATATGGGGCTTCCCAGACTAAGGGTCGAATTGGAGCTGCAGCTGCAGGCCTACAGCACAGCCACCGCGGACCCCCCAGCACAGTTTAAAGCAGAGGAGGAAGCTTTCTGTGGGTCCTAGGAGCCAGCTGCTGGTGCTTTTGGAGGGAGGAAGTGTTGTTGCTAATATCTGCAATAACGAACCCCAGCAAACGACACAAATTACTTCTCCGCTGGCAGCTGGACAATTGCCATTCCCAGAGGAGTCTGCAGAAATGTCATTTGCCAAACTCGTATTAAACGTTCTCCCGAGACAGATTTAGAAGAACTCTGGGGGCGAGCGTCTAAACTGCGCAGACCTAACAGTGACAGTGCGTGCCGGCTGGAACTCCGTGTTTGTGACCTAACCGTCGTGTAAGAGCCTGAGGACCTGACTGCAAAGCTGGGCATTTTCACTGTTAGCGACTCTTGTAACGGGCTAGACTCTAGACCCAAACACCTCCTTTAGATTGTTCTCGCGGCCTGCTGTGCTAGGAAAACTGGCCCGAACTCGGGAAGTCTTTCTCCCGTCTTTCTTTTTCAGAACGGAAGTGTAGTGGTTCACCCCGTGGAGGGAGGTTTCCTTTCTCGGTGGTGGGGAGGCTGCCTGTCCCACCTGGAGACTGCCGCTGTCACAGTGGGCGGGCTGGGCAAACGCAGCCCTGCCCTGTCCGGTCACTTCTGTGGCTGGACCTTTAGTCCAAGGTCGCGGGGGTCTGACTGCAGAGCTCAGAGGTGGGAGAGCTTCCATTCAGGCCTTCTGGGACAGGCAGGGGACAGAGGTTTAGGGTCTCACCAAGAGGAAACGCATGCTACTTGGCCCTATCTCTTCCGTGTGCTCCGTCCACCAGCACCTGTGGGTGCGCAGCTGGGGACTGGGGACTGGACAGAGAACACTGGCTGAGGCTGCGCGGCAGGTCTGGGTGGGCTCCAGGAGACCCCACAGGGCGTGTCCTGTGTCCCCTTGGGCGTGAGGAGCAGGTGCCCCTGGTGACTGTGCTTTCTGCTGTGCAGTCTGAGTTCCTGAAGCTTAACCAGCAGTTTTATTTGTTTTTTATTATATTTTGCTTTTTAGGTCTGCACCTGAGGCATAAGGAGGTTCCCAGGCTAGGGTCGAATGGGAGCTGCAGCTGCTGGCCTACACCACAGCCACGGCAATGCCAGATCTGAGCCGCGTCTGCAACCTACACCACAGTTCATGGCAACACCAGATCCTTAACCCACTGAGCAAGGCCAGGGATCGAACCCGTAACCTCATGTTTCCTAGTCAGATTCGTTAACCACTGAGCTACTATCGGAACTCCCAGAGGTTACTTTAAAGATGAACTTTACGGAGTTCCCGTCGTGGTGCAGCGGTTAACGAACCGGACTGGGAACCGTGAGGTTGCGAGTTTGATCCCTGGCCTCCCTCGGCGGATTAAGATCTGGTTTTGCCATGAGCTGTGGTGTAGGTTGAAGACCTGGCTTGGATCCTGCGTGCTGTGGCTGTGGAGCAGGCTGGCAGCTGCAGCTCTGAGCTGACCCCTAGGCTGGGAACCTCATATGCCAGTGAACTTTGGTGACCTCTCCTCGGAATGTTCTGAGCTCACCACCAGCCAGGATCTGACTTAAAGCAGTAGCTTTAGGATACGGTGGCTGTCACTCCTGCTTCTCTGTGGAGGGGGCATTTTGCCCTGGACCCCCGTTTCCCCAGCCCCTGCTCCTGGCCCAGGACACAGGATCATTTCCGTGCTAGCGTTTCTTTCCTTCCCGGTTTACTTAGAAGCCAACTGCTCTGCTGGGGGCTGGAAAATCTGCTTGTGTTCTGTACCCCTCTCCAAGGTGCCATTCTCCTAAATCCAGAAGTTGGAAAAATTCAGCTTATGTCTTTTATATTATTTCCTAACTTTTTCTCGCTGACTGCAGTTATTAAAGTTCCATTTTTAAAAAAAATTTCCATAGGAGAAGACTCAGCTCACATTTTGAAAGAGACTAACGTGGGGGCCTGCCGGGACCTCGGTGCCTGCTCTGGGAGGGGGGTGTTTATCATCTAGAAAAGTCAGGGCGTCATTTCGGCTGCCCACTTCGTAAGCATCATCTTCTTAAAGTTTTATTTCGAAATAATTTCAGATTTGCACAGAGTTGCCAAGGCTGCCGAGTTCCTGTGTGCCTTCCCCCTGGCTTTTTCCGCTAACTTCTTACTGAACCAGGAATGGAGCACCGGCTCCCGGGACCATGAACTAGTCCCTGGGCTCTACTGGGTCCACCCGCTTTCCCGGGGCTGACCTGTCGGCTCCGGGGTCAGCCAGGACCATGGACAGCTTCCCAGCCTCCCCTGTCTCTCGATCCCACACTTTGAAGGGTTCTGGCCCAGGGTTCGGTGGCGTCTCCCCCAGGTCTGGTTCCTCTGGTGTTTTCTCTCTTCTGGGCAGTGGATGAGCGTCATGGGCAAGGAGCACCCTTCTGATTGATCAAATCCCAGCGGCCCCTTCCTTCCCAGCACGAGGGCGGTGTCCCCTCCGTCCAGCTCTGTGATGGCTCCAGGGCGTGCCATGTCCACCTGCACCTGCCCAGACCGCCCCCATGCCCGCGGCTGACCCCCTCTCAGCGCGGTCCCCGCTGCCCTCCGTAGACACCGTGGAAGGACCAGGTCTGGTCTGAGCTGAGTGTCCTGGAGGAGCCGCCAGGGCGGGGCCCTGAAACCCGGCCAGCGCTAGGGGCAGCTGACTGAGGGCTCTTCGTGGCTGTCCTGTCACAGCCCTCAGCTGCTGAGCGGGGGGTGGGCCCTGCCCCTTCCTGGGGCCTCCTCGGGGGGTCTCAGAAAGAGCTGGGCCCTCACACCTCATTTCTCAGTCTACTTTGTCCAATTTCATTAAAAACCCAAATCCCAAAGTATCTGGGGGTCAGACCACAATTCCCACTTGGAGCCATCAGATGTTCTCCAGCCCACGGCCCAGACGAGGTGACTGCTAATCACGAAGCAGCAGTTTGTCCGCAGCCCCCTTTCCGCCGTCAGCCACTTGACAACGCCCAGAGCAGTTTCCCGGCAGGTCCCCCAGCAGCGGGCGAGATGGGCTCCGGGACCCAGATTTCATCTCGCGGCTCATCCTAACCCCCTTGCATGTTCACTCTGCTTTGCAGACTTCACACCAGCTTTGTCTCTAATCTCCCCCAAAATGGCTTCAATTCATTAATGAAACCCCCCATGGGGAGGGCTGTGTCTTCACTGTCACGCTAGAAGCCCTCCCTCCTCCCCCAGGCGTTCCCTGGGGAGTCGCAGGCTGGGAGGATGCAGGTCAGCTGCCCGCACAGAAGAGGGCTCTGCCCTGTGCTGACATTGCTACAGAGCTGTCCTCATGGGGACAGGTCCCCCAGGCTTTCTGCTTGGCCGACAGGGCAGCATGGTGGGCAGGTGAGCCGCCCGGGGCCAGGTGGTCTGGGTCCGATGCCAGCCTCACCAGCTGCTGCTGTGCCATCTCGGGGAACCTGACTGCCCTCTCTTCTGTTTTCCCATCATTAGCTGGGGCCCAGCGATCTGAGGACGGCTGTGAGAATGAACAAGCTGAGTGAAAACCACTCAGCGTGGCCCCCTGGATGAGCAGCATATTGCGCGAGCTATTTAGAAGGTACTGCTATTTTTTTCTTATTTTAAATATCAGAACTGGGCATGGATGAAGGACATTTATCAGAGGGCCATTCTGACTGTCATATGATAGTGTGGGTGGGCAACAGCCAGAGTCTGGAGGTGTCCAGCGTCCAGCCTGCCCGGGGGCAGCTCCCAGGCAGAGGCAGTCCTGGCAGGGGAGGGGCAGGACTGCTGTGCACTCTGGGCTGGGGGCTGTTCAGGAGGAGGACAGGTCTCCCGGTCCTGCTGGCTACCTGCTGCATGTGGCTCTACCCTGTGTCGGCTGAGTCTCTTGCAGAGTCGCATCTGGGCCCTAAGTCCCAGGTCATCACCTCTGACCTCATCTGCAATTGGACCCTGGGATGTGATCTCTGGAAGTTCCATGCTGGCCATGCCTGTGTAGCAGCCTGGAGTCATTCTAGCAGCCTGGAAACATCAAAGCTCACGAGACAGAAACAGTGACTAAGTGAATATGACAGATTCTCCTCCTCCAAAGTTTTAAACATTTTGCTTTAAAATTATGTTTGAAATCACTGTCTGGGGAGGTTTTGTACCTGTAGATGTAACATACAAGAGCACTAAACTAGAAACAGGGAGGTAAAGGGACCTGAAGGGCAGGGAGGCAGAACATTGATCCTCAGTAACGGTGGAAGGTCAGAATGCAGATGGCAATTCCCAGTGACGGCCCAGAAAGTTATACAAGGAGACAAATCAAAAACAATCAATAAAAAAAGAAAAATCACACCAAGGGAAAAAAAAACAATAAGAATTTCTGCTGTGGTGCATTAGGTTAAAATCCAACTGCAGTTACTCTGGGTGCTACAGAGACATGGGTTTGATCCCCCCTGGAGTGGTGGGTTAAAGGATCCAGTGTTGCTGCAGCTGCAGAGTAGGTCACATCTGCAGCTCCAACTCAATTTCTGGCCCAGGAAATTCCATACGCCATGGGTACAGCCATAAAAAAAAAAAGCAATAGATAAAAATTCCACAATGGATAAATTTAAATGAAATACTATTAGTCATAGAAGGAATCAAATAATGCTATTTGCAGAGACATGGATTGACCTAGAGATTGTCATGCTAAGTGAAGTAAGTCAGACAGAGAAAGACAAATATCACTTGATTTTTGTACGTGGAGTCTAAAAAATGTTGATAAAATGAACTTATAATAGAGGAATAGACTCACAGACATAGAAACACACTTACGGTTATCAAAGGGGAAAGAGGACAGGGATTAGAAGACGCACACCACTATCTATAAAACAGACTGAGAAACAAGGGCCTTCTGCGTAGTGCAGGGGACTGTATTCAGTGTCTTGTAATAACCTATGATGGAAAATAATCTGAAAAAGAATGTGTATACATATAAGCAAATCGATTTGCTGTTCACCTGCAACACTGTCAATCAAGTACGCTTCAATAAAAAATTGAAATACTAGGAAAAGTTCAAGTAATCAAACCAAGAGTAAGGAGAAACAGAAAAATGAACAGCAGGAAGCAAATGAAACAATAGACCAAACCGTAAAAATTACACTAAACGTAAATGGTCTAATTAAAGGACAAGTTAGAGTGAACAGGAAAACATGAACTCCGTGCTGTCTACAAGAAACTTGTTTCAAATGGAATGGCATTGAGAGGCTGAAAGGATGAGAGATAAAGCGGGACATTATGTAAGGTGGACAGATTGCTTCACAGAAGACACATAATAACCCCAATGTGAATGTACCTGAGGGCAGAGGTTCAAGCATCAACCAGCACTGTCAGCCCCTGGGTCTGACCAGCACTCTTTTCCAGCACACGTGGGAAATTCGCCAGGATGGACCTTCCTCAGGTCATAAAACAAACTGAAGGTATCGGAAAGAATTTAATGGTACTGTGTGTTCTCTGAGCATAATGAAACGAAACGAGGAATCAGATGCATAAAGATAGTGGGGGAGTCATCCAACACTTGGAAACTAAGCAACACAATTGAAATAGTCCATGGACCACAGAGGATGTCTCAGAGGAAATAAAAGAAAAAGCTTCCAGTTTACAAAAAGGAAGATAAATGTACCAAAATTTGCAGGATCCGGCTTGAGTGTGTGCTTAAAGGGAAAATTACACTGTAAATTTTTATATTAGAACAGAGGAAAGATTTGAGGTCAATAATAGAGACCTCCAACTTAAAAACCTAGCAAAAAAAAAAAAAAAAAGGAACCAAACAAATCCAAAACCAGTGGAAGGAAAGAAATAACAAAAAGCAAAAACCAATCAGAAAGAAATGCAGAAAATTAACAAAACTCCAAACTGTTTCTTTGAAAAAGCTGACAAAGCTTCAGTTAGACTGACAGAGGAAAAATAAAGAGATGACATGAATTACAGACGTGGTGGCGAAAGAGGTGCCAGTCCCGACCCCACAGACGTGGAAAGGACCACAAAGGCTGCGACTTAGAAGAACTGGACAAACTGTAGTTTTTACCAAAACGCCCCCCAAATGAAACAGGTGATAGTTCTGTGACTTAGAGGGAGTGGATTTGTCCTTAAATATTCTCCTGAAAAAGAAATTTCCAGGCTGAGCAGCTTTCACGGGCAAACAATACAAAAGAAAGAAGACACCTTCCCCACCATTTCTTACAGAAAATAGAGCAGGAACTTCCTGACTCACCCAGTGTCGTCTTGATACCAAAACCAGATGAAAAGGAAGGCTACGACCAACGTCTCGTGGACTGAGAGGCAAAAATTCTCAACAAAGTACTAGTAAATTATGTCCAAAAACAGTCTGTGTTTATAGCTTTGTCTATAACTGTGCCCGTGTCTGTGTCTACATGTCTCACAGCCAACCTGAGCACAGAGGTTCAGGATTTGAATCGGTGTGTGTGATTCACCACACACACAGTCTAAAGAAGAAACATCCTGTTTATTGATACAGAACAAGCGTCACTGAAAGTGGTAGCAATTTTAGAATAGAAAGGAACACCTTCAACCAGGTGGAGGACGTCTGCAAAAACCCTCCAGCTCACTGGTGAGACTGACACTTTCTCTCTAAAGCCAGGATCTAGGCAAGAATGGCCACTGTCACACTTTCTCTCTAAAGCCAGGATCTAGGCAAGAATGGCCACTGTCACTGCTCTTCTTGTGTGTGTGGCTGTGCCCACAGGATGTGGATGTTCCCAGGCCAGGACTGAACCCACACAACAGCAGCAACCTGAGCCGCAGCAGTGACAATGCCAGGTCCTTAACCTGCGAAGCCACAGGGGAGCCCCCAGGTCACTGCTGTTATTTGGCATCATACTAGAAGGCCTCAGTTAACCACCGAGCCATGACGGGAACTCCACAACTCAAATTGGTAATGGGTGGTTTTCAACAAAGGGAGCTGGGTCAGCTATACCACGACAGAAAAGGGGGCCCGGCCTGAGGCCGAGGGACTCAGATGTAAACGTAAAATCAAATGTGGAACCAGGAACTCCAAGGAGAAAACCCAGGAGAAGAGCTTTATGACTTGCTGTTTGGCAAAGAGTTCTTAAACGCGGCATCAAAAGGACGGTACCTAGAAAACAACCTGTGAGTCAGACCTCATCGAAATTAAAAACAAGAGTTCCCGTCACGGCTCAGTGGCTAACGAACCTGTCTAGTATCCAGGAGGACGCGGATTCGACCCCGGCCTCGCTCAGTGGGTTAAGGATCCTGTGTTGCTGTGAGCTGTGGTGCAGGTTGCAGACGCGGCTCGGATCCCGCATTGCTGCAGCTGTGGCGAAGGCCGGCAGCTGTAGCTGCAATTAGACCCCTAGCCTGGGAACCTCCATATGCTGCGGGTGCGGCCCTAAAATGACAAAAGACAAAAGAAAGAAAGAAAGAAAGAAAGAAAGAAAGAAAGAAAGAAAGGAGGAAAGAAAGAAAAAACAAAAGAGTTTTAAGAGCAATGTATGCCGATTAACTTGAAAATCTAGACTAAAAAACAGATTTCTAGAAAATAAGCAGTGTATAAATCTGGGCAAAAAAAATAACCAAGACTGAAGTGTCGCTGACCGGTAGGTGATGAAATGATAAAAGCATCTCTGCTCTCAGAAGCCCTCCCCCCCTTATCCAGCCCAGCACTGAGCAACAGGGCAAGAAAAGGAAATAAGGACCCACATGTTGGAAATAAACAGTAAAACTGTCCCTTTTTAAAGAAAACATGATTGTCTACATAGAAAATTCCAAACAAGCTGCAAAAACAAGATAAAACAACAGAACAAATAAGTGAGGGCAGGAAGGCGGCGGGAAAACAGATCAACCTGCAAAAAAGCAACGATATTTCTACATAATAAGGACAAACTGCTGGAACCTGACACATGATACCGTTTACAACTGGTCCAAAGAGAATGAAATCCCTAAGTATCTCTGAACCCAACACGCTCAGGTTCAACCTGCTAAATATTACACGAGGCTCGTGATAGAAATTCAGAAAAAACTGAAATAAATGGGGAGACACACTGTGTCGTGGGCCGGAGACTCAGCCTCCAAAAGGTATGAATCCCCACCCCTGGATCTGTAGATTTCGTGCAATTCTTTCCCAAAATCCCAGCCAGGTTTCTTTCTGTAGACACAGACACGCAGAATCTGAAACTCACACGGAAAGGCACGGGACCCAGACCAGCTGAAACTTTGAAAAAGGAGAAGACAGTGGGAAATATCCCTCTACCTGCTGCGAAAGCTCCTTACAGAGCCACGATCTTCAGGGCAGTGGTCACGCGTGGAGGCGCAGGAGCAGAAATGCATGGAGCAGACGGGAGGACCAGGGAACACCCCCGCCCCGCACGCCCGGTGGGCCCGGACGGTGGTGCAGGTGGAGAAGCAACGCCTCTCCAGCAGGTGGTGCTGCGGCAACTGGTCGTCCATGGACGGAAATAACGAGCCTGACCGAAAGCCCACTCCTTACACAAAGCTCACTCAAGGTGGATCACAGGTTTGTACATAAAACATAACCCATAAAACTTTTGGAAAAATACTTCGGAGGAAAATCACGTGACCTGGGGCTAGACGGAGCTCTGGGACTTAACACGCAGGCATGATCTGTGAAGGAGACATGGATAGACTGGCCTTGTCCAGACTGAAAACCGCTGCTTCATGGGGTGACCCTCTGAAGTGGCTGGAGATCAGATGATTAAAACAACTGCAAGCCTCACCTCGGACCAGAAAAACTGCAAGAAGAACATATAACAAACCCTCAAAGGTCAGCGTTAAAAAAACCAAACAATCCAGTTAGAAAATGGGTAAAAGACGGGAAGAGATACCTCACGAAGCGGGAACACGGATGGCAAACAAGCGCATGAAAAGACGTCCGACACCCTTAGCCAACTGGAAAACATGCACTGAAACCAAAATGAGCTCGCATGCACTTATCATAATGGCTTAAAAAATAGTGATAACATCGAATGCTGGGGAGGATGCAGATGGAAGTAGACCCGGCGTACCCTGATCTGGGTGGGGACCCAAAACGGGACAGGACGCTGGGGTGGGTGGGGCAATTTATTTGCAAAACTAAACATGCAACTACCATATGGCCCTGCAATTGCATTTCTGGGCATTTAGCCTAGAGAAATGAAAACCTGCATTCACACAAAAGTCCATACACCAACGTTTACAGCAATTTTATTTATAGTAAAGCTGGAAACAACTCAAAGGCCCTTCAACCAGCAAATGGCTACGTTGTGGTTACTGTGGCGTGTTGCTCAGCAGTGGATAGGAGTGGTGGCGTGTTACTCAGTGGTGGACAGGAGTGAGGCAGCAACACAGGTGGACCTCAAGGGAAACATGTTATGTGAAAAATGTCAACCTTGAAAGATGACGTATTACTCAGCAACCTGCCTACACAGCATTCTTGAAATGACAGAATTGTAGATGGAGGACAGGTAAGTCGCTGCCCAGGTGTAGCCGGGGGAGGGGAGGGGTCGGTTCTGTATCCTGACCGTGTGGTGCGTACACAAACCTCCACGTCCAACCACACTGCCCAAACCACACACATAACGGTACGCACAAACGCGTGCGTGTAAAACTGGGCAAACGTGAGTAAGTGTGGCACAGTCAGTGGTTTGTGTCCGTGTTGATTTCCTGGCGCGATGTTGAACTGCGATCAAGAAACTACACCACCCAGCAGCACGGGGGAACTGGGTGATGGGACTTCTAGGGTGTCTTACAACTGCGAGCTCATCTTGAAGTGTCTAAAATAAAAAGTGAAACAAGAAAACCAGACCTCGATGTTGTGGGCTGGTGAGATCCACCAAACTTTCAAGCCATAAGCTGTGTCAGTCTCCTTTAGGTTGCTTAGAACATATAAAAAGAGCCATAGCCACCCTACTCCTGGTCTGCGGGTCATGTGATCTGGAGTAAATTGCAGGTTAATAAAACAGCAGAAAATTATAGACCCATTTCACCGAGGAGCATAAACACAAAAAGCCTAAATAGAATATTAGCTCACCAGATCCACCAGATAAAGCAACGCTGTCCATCCTTAGGGACCAGGGTTACCAGGAGTGCAAGGGTGGTTCAGCATCAGCTGAGGCAGCCTCACAACTCACCCCATGGACCAGAGACGAGCAATCAATACCTGCTTCAGCCTTTAACAGGGTTCCCGCTGAGTCACGACCCTTTGTTCACAGGCAGTGGATTTAATTGTTTCCCACATGAAGGTGTTGACAGTGAAAAGAGTGGGCATTTCACCTTCCTTTTGGGAAAGGGTCTGGCCTTACGTATTTTCTTGGAAGCTTGGAGGTACTAAACCACACCTGCTGCTCAGAAGAGGCCCTGGTGCGTTTAAATTCTCTGTCCTCCTGGTCTCGTCAGTGGACCCGCAGAAGAGGCGTCCAGTTGTTCAGTCTGTTACTGTGATTCTCCTTCAGACACCTGCTCCGATCAGCAGGGTCACACAGGTGGCCTCAGACCTCGCCGGGGGGCCCGCCTGCCGCCCGAGGTTCGGGGGAGGCGAAGGGGCTGATCCAGGCCGGGGAGGGGCGGTGGCCCAGGATGGCCTTCAGGTTCATCCACGGGGACACGCGGCCAGGCGCGCCCCTCTGCCTTTGCGGCGGCTCGATTCTGGTCCAGTCAGTGAGGATGGTGTGGATCTGAACGGTCAACATCACGGCGGCAAAGAGGAAGCCCTTCAGGGCCACCAGGAAGAGGAAGACGAACGAGCCCCGCGGCTGCACGGTCGTGCGCAGGTTCCACTCGCCAAGCGTAGGACGCCGAGTAGCAGCAGCAGGTGCAGTGCGGCCAGCGCCGTGTAGAGTGTGAAGAGCAGGAAGAACTTCCGGTTGTCCTCGCCCACGCAGTTGTTGACCCACGGGCAGTGGTGGCCCATCCTGCGGATGCAGCGCCCGCACACCCTGCAGTGGTGTGCGCCTGGCGGCCGGACGGCGCCGCAGAGTGGGCAGCAGGGGCCGCTGGGGGTGGGGCCGGGCCGGGGCACCTGCAGGCAGGGCGCCGGGGTCGGTGAGCATGGTCCGTGCGTGAGATGCCAGGGCCAGGAAGGCCAGCAGGTGGAAGAGCGAGCCATGTACCAAGCTGTAGGCTGGGTGCCATGCCGGGAGCAGCCACTCACACAGCAGCACCACCCCCTCGCTCAGCACTAGCAGCCACGTGGCCGTGGCACTCACAAGGCCCAGGGCGTCCAGCACGAACCACATGCGCAGCACATGGGGCGCGGGGCCCATCTCGGTGGTGCCAGCCCAGCGGGTCTGAGGGTCCTCCAGCCCCAGCCCTTCCTGTGCCCTTTGCCTGAGCCTGGCTCGACTGGAGGCCCCTGTAGTGTTCTAGAATGTGCCCACAGACAGGGCTTTGTGAACTCAGAAGGGGAGGCCTCCTCTTTGCCCAGGAGAGCCACTTCCCAGCCACAGCTTTTCTGTTTGGGGGAGAGCAGGGGAGTGGGCCTCCGGGGAGGTAGTGGGCGAGCGTCCATATTGCACGTGGCCATTTTAAGGACCTTGCAGAAAAATCTGGAGGCAGAGGAAACAGCAGTGCTTCCTGAGTGTGTGTGTGTGTTTGACTCAGTGACTCTCACAGCTCTGAGAGCACAAACTTTTACCCTGGTTTTTAGATGGGAACCAGAGGCACAGAGGATTTGAATAAATGTTCTCTCAGCGACAGGTCAGGACTCAAGCCATTTGATGGCCCAAGATAGCATTTCCTGTCCCTAGAGGAGCGTGGACGGGGCAGTGGCAGGTGTGTCCACCCTCCAATCTGCAGAGGACGCCTGGGCCAAGGCGCTGACTGCCCCAGGAACAGTGCGGGTGAAGGACAGAGATCGGGTGAAATGCACCAGTTTTGGGAAAGGACATCTGAGCAGTGGATCCTCAGACAGCACTGGGGATCAGCACGGGGCCACACTCGTGTCCCCAAACACACACAACAGCAGAGCCTGGGCGGGTCTGACTGAGCTGAAATGAGGCCAGCACTGCTCATGAAGGTTGCATTAATGAGGGTATAGCACTCAGAATGAGGGAGGGGATACAACTTGTGTGTGCTGTGCTGTGAGCAGCCTGCCCGGGGGTGGGAGGCTGGCGGGGGAGCAGTTCTGGAGCAGGTGGGGGGTTGGGGCAGCCGGGAGAGGTGGGGAGAGGGAAGGGAGGCCGTCTCCAGTGCAGGAGTGGGTGGGCTTGTTGCAGGGCTGGAGCTTGGCCAAGGAGAGGGATGGTGAGAGGGAGGTTAGGGCCCCCTGGAGAGGGGTGTTTCTGATGACGGCGGTCATCCTAGTCTTGGGGGAAGTTCTAGTGTTTTCTGTGCCTACTGCAGACCTGTCGCTGGGTCAGATGCCTACATCCTCCGTGCAGGACGGCACCACTGGTCTCACCAACTTCAGGAACTCGGAGGGCACCGCCGCCCACCTGTCTCCCTGCCCGCCACTGACGCCATGCTGATCCAAGGGGCCCTGGACCCACGCCGTCGCCTGACGCCCAGGGGGTTGTTGGTGGGCCGCCGGGCAGAGACGGGGTCTGTGCAGCCCCCGGACTGCCCAGAGAGGCATAGGACCGCCAGGGAGGCTGGGTGCCTGGCTGGTTTCTTCATTTGCTCTGATTTTAGTAACTACTAAACTTTATTTTTTAGAGTAGTGTTAAGTTCACAGCCCAACAGAGCAGAAAGCCCAGAGATGTTGCGTATCCTGCCCGCTCCACGCGGGGGTCGTCCCAGTCCAGGGACCAGAGGCCTCTACCCCCCGGAGCTGTCGTCACCACCAGGGTCTGCAGCTGGTGCCACAGGCCACCCTTGGTGTTGGACATTCTGTGGTTCGGACAAATGTCTGATGACAGGGACCCACCACTGCAGGGTCCCACATGGCAGCATCACTGCCCTAAACACCCAGGTGCCCCAGCCACCCCGATGGCTCACCGTCTCCACAGTCTGCGTCTGCAGAATGGCCGGGGTCGGAATCGTACAGGCTTTTCACCCGAGTTTCTTTCACGTGGTGAGAGGCCTGGCGTTTCCTCCATGTCTCTGAAGCCTTGATGCTTGCTGCTTTTTTTTTTTCATGGCCCCACCTGCAGCA
>PVHT021183551.1:0-119257 GCA_004024745.2 Catagonus wagneri
CACACACACACACACACGTCAGCCTCTGGCTTCCAGTCCCAGAGGGGCTTCCTGAAATGCTGTGGCCTGTGAAGGCGTGGAAACTTTTGAGGGAGAGGAAAGGGCCGGGGCCACCAACCCAGACTGAGCCCCTCCGGCCAGCAAGGGCCATTCCAGTGTGAATGGCGTCTGCCTCCCAAAGTGGGAAAAGCGTTTTCCCTGAGGATGACATTTTCAGCCTCTCCTTGCTGACGGCCTACGCTGGGCGCTTCTATTACTATTTGAAAGAGAATCAAGGACAAAGCCCCGTGCCCCCACCCCGGTCTGGGGGATGGTCGCGTGGGACACCCGAGTGGGGTGAGTGGGCCCGAGACCGCGTGTCTGTCCCACCCGGCCCCGAGGGGCAGGGGCCTGCCGGGACTCCCAGGCTGGGTTTGCCAGACCCCAGGCGCTCAGGGACAGGGTCCGCCGCGGCCCTCGCTCTGACTCCGTGGTCTGTGTGTGCGTGTGCGTGTGCGTGCCTGCTGTGCTTCCGATCTCCGCAGGCGCGGGCAGCAGCGTGCACCACAAGTGTAACAGCGCCAAGCACCGCCTCATCTCGCCGAAGGTGGAGCCGCGGACCGGGGGGCACGGGGGCCACGCGGAGGTGCAGCACAACGACGTGTCGGAGGGCAAGCACGAGCACGGCCACGGCAAGGGCGCCGGCCGCGAGAAGAGAAACGGCAAGGTGGCCAAGCCCGTGCTGCTGCACCAGGGCAGCACCGAGGTCTCCTCCACCAACCAGGTCGAGGTCCCCGACACCACCCAGAGCTCCCCCGTGTCCGTCAGCAGCGGGCTCAACAGCGACCCGGACATGGTGGACAGCCCCGTGGTCACGGGCGTGTCCGGCATGGCGGTGGCCTCCGTGATGGGCAGCTTGTCCCAGAGCGCCACGGTGTTCATGTCCGAGGTCACCAGCGAGGCCGTGTACACCATGTCCCCCACCGCCGGCCCCAACCACCACCTCCTCTCGCCCGACGCCTCCCAGGGCCTGGTCCTGGCCGTGAGCTCCGACGGCCACAAGTTCGCCTTCCCCGCCACAGGCGGCTCGGAGAGCCTGTCCATGCTGCCCACCAACGTGTCCGAAGAGCTGGTCCTCTCCACCACCCTCGACGGGGGCCGGAAGATTCCAGAGACCACCATGAACTTTGACCCCGACTGTTTCCTCAACAACCCCAAGCAGGGCCAGACGTACGGGGGCGGAGGCCCGAAAGCCGAGATGGTGGGCGCCGGCGTCCGGCACTCGCCGCCGGTGGAGAGGGGCTTCGGCTTCGCCACCGTCCTCAGCAAGGAGATTAAGACGGAGGACACCTCTTTCGAGCAGCAGATGGCCAAAGATGCGTACTCCTCCTCCGCGGCCACGGCCGCGGCGGCCTCCGGCTCCCTCACCCTGACCGCGGGCTCCAGCCTCCTGCCGTCAGGCGGTGGCCTGAGCCCCAGCACCACGCTGGAGCAGATGGACTTCAGCGCGATAGACTCCAACAAGGACTACGCGTCCAGCTTCAGCCAGACGGGCCACAGCCCCCACGTCCACCAGACCCCCTCCCCGAGCTTCTTCCTGCAGGATGCCAGCAAGCCCCTGCCCCTCGAGCAGAACGCCCACAGCAGCCTGCGTGACTCCGGCGGCGGCGCCTTTGTGATGCCCACGGTGAAAACGGAGGCCTCGTCGCAGACCAGCTCCTGCAGCGGCCACGTGGAGACGCGGATAGAGTCCGCTTCGTCCCTCCACCTCATGCAGTTCCAGGCCAATTTCCAGGCCATGGCAGCCGAAGGGGAAGTCACCATGGAGACCTCGCAGGGGGCCGAAGGGGGGGAGGGCCTGATCAAGTCCGGGGAGCTGCAGGCCTGCAGCTCCGAGCACTACCTGCAGCCGGAGCCCACCGGGGTGATCCGCAGCGCCGGCGGCGTCCCCATCCTGCCGGGCGGCGTGGTGCAGGGCCTCTACCCCGTGGCCCAGCCGGGCCTCGGCAGCGCCCCCAACATGGAGCTCAGCCTGGACCACTTCGACATCTCCTTCAGCAGCCAGTTCTCCGACCTGATCAACGACTTCATCTCCGTGGAGGGGGGCGGCAGCACCATCTACGGGCACCAGCTGGTGTCGGGGGACGGCGCGGCGCTGGCGCAGTCGGAGGATGGGGCCCGCGCCCCCTTCAGCCAGGCGGAGATGAGCATCCCCTGCTGCAGCCCCCAGCAGGCGAGCCTGCAGCTGGCCGGGGCCGAGGGCGGGGCCGGCGCCATGGCCTACATGCACGTCGCTGAGGTGGTCTCGGCCGCCTCGGCCTCGGGCGCCCTGGGGATGCTGCAGCAGAGCGGACGGGTGTTCCTGGTGACCGACTACTCCCCGGAGTGGTCCTACCCGGAGGTAAGCCGCCGCGCCCGCCGGCCTCACCTGCCCACCTGCCAGCCAGGGAGCTCGTCTGCACGCGTCCGCCCTTCCCACCAAGCGCAGGACCTTACAAAGTCCTTCCGTCCTCCCTCTGTCCCCAAGGCGACCCACATAGCCCCACCTCGCTCCAGCCGTGTCCTCGGTCCTCTCGGGAGCCAGTGCCTTTAAAGTCAGGGGGCTCTTCTGAGGCCAGGTGGCCCTCCCAGCTCCACCCCGTCCGGGTCTGCTGTCACCTGGCTTATGTGTTAAGACTCCGCCCGAGTTTCGCTTGGCCTTGTCTTTTATTGGGAAAAAGGGTCCTAGGGCTGCTGGAAAAAAAAAAAAAAATTTTTTTTTTTTGAAAAATCACCACCGCGGACCATCTGTATCCATTGCTCTTGATTTATTTCACAAAAACAAATCGATTTCCATCAAATGGAGAGGAGGGTACCACTTCCAAAGAGTCATGTGTGAGATTCTGGAAGTGCAGCCAGACTCTCAAAGTCAAAGGCAGGTTCTAGGACCAGCCCTCCCAGCTGTGGCCTCCCTGCCCCCTACGCCCAGTGGTCCCCAGGGCGGGGCCGGCACCACGGCCCCCACCCCTGTCCGTCTCCGTTCCGGCAGCTGAGACCGGACGCTGGAAATCACTGCTCCAAAGCCCAGGTCCTGCTGCGGTGACACAGATGTTCAAGGAAGGAACTTTAGCTTTTCCTCCGAAGCAGGTGACACTGGAAGGGGACAGAGTGGCCTGACTTTCCTGCCCCTCCTGCTCGCTAGGACTCCTTCCCCGACCCCTCCCAGCACACCTACCAGGTGCCTGGGGAGCCGATGGGCACTTTCTCCCCCAGGGTGGGCAGGGGGTGTGGCCGCCATGGCACCCTTGGCGCCACTGCCAGGTTCCCTAGAGGCCGGGCAGGACCTGCTACCCAGGACACAAGGGAGGGGGCCACCTGGCTGACCCTGAAGCTCACGGCTACCTGAAGGCAGTGACGCAGAGCCCCCCAGGAGGCCCTCAGCCGTGGGCAGTGCAAGGATGCTGGTCCAACCCGTGCACTTTCCGGTCCTGGCCGTGCAAGGACCGGCTCCCAGCACGATGCTTGAGCTGTAGGACACAGTGAGGGGGTGTCCTGAGACGTGAAGCACTTCTGAGCGCCCGTCTCTGCTTCCGAGTCTCCTCCCGGCCCTGGTGACCAGGACAGGGAGGCCCGGGGTGGAGGGCACAGCTCAGGGGGCACTGCTGGGTGTCCATCCTAGTTCTGCTGCGGCTTCTCCTCCCGGTGACTCACCTCACCGTGATGGGGGCAGGACCAGCACCTTCCTCAGGGTTCAGGGCTCGGGGCTCGGAGCGAGCTGCGGTGCCGGGATTGGCCTGATAAAGCTTTTGGCACCTGGTAAGCTGCCGGTAGTTTGTTATCGTGTCATTGGTTGTTTATTGTGTGGCGTCACAGCTTGGGTGCTCTTTTTCGTGGCCTCCTGTTGTGGCCATGGCCAAGCAGCTGCTCACTGTGTATAGATGGCCCTGGCTCTCGGATGCCACATCAGCGCAGGTAGCGGCCCCACCTGGGGCCACGAGCAGCCTCAGAAACACAGCAGGTGTCAGAGCAGGTCTGCCCCTGCACTCGCGGTGCGTCTGCGGGCAGGGTGCTCCTGGAAGCTTGGGTGTCTGGGGCGGCTGCCCCGCATGGTGAGGGACACGGGGCTGGGGCCCACAGTCTGGATTCCTGTCCCACCTCACACCCCCCATTAGCCACTGGGGGCGCAAGATCTTGGCCTTTCCTGTCTCTGAGACGAGGGCAATACGGGCGCTTTCCTCGCCAGCTTGTGGTCAGGACCTAGCGAAGGGCTCCGCGGTGCCTGCCTCTTCCATCCACCCCCACGGGCTCCCTCCCCCGCCCTGCCCAAGAGTCCAGAAGATTCCAACTCAGTTTCTTCTTGGTATGGCTTGGTATGACTCCGCGCCCTGGGGGAAAGGTCACGGCCACCCAGGGCTTAAGAAAGCAATTTAGAGGGGCCTGGAGGGAGGCCCGGGACTGGGCCGGGGAGGTCAGAGCTGAGGCTGGGGCTGCTGCCTGTCGGGCCTGACTCTGAGACCTGCGTCCTGGGCCTTGGTTTCCTGACCTGCAAGTGGCTGAGCTGGGTGGCTTGAAGGCCACCAGGTCCCCGGACTTGGTCCTCAGGGTGCTCTGGGGAGGGAGCTTTTTGTCCCTGGGCTCAGCCTGTGAGATGAGCGCACGTCCTGGGGCCAATCCAGGCCCTCCCCTTAGGGGCCTGGCCCTCTGGTGTCTGAGCTCCAGCAGCAGATCCCTAAACTGTACCTGCGAGCGGGTCCGTTCAGCAGCTCGCCACACGAGGGCGGCACCAGAACAGAAAAGCAGTCATGCTCAGGGCACCTCCCAGAGACAGTGGCCGCCTTTCCAGAAGCTCTCCAGGCTTCCAGCTACCCAGAAACAAAAGCAGCTCAAATTCAATTTGATTTGTAAAATGTGCAGATGCCACCCAGCCGGCCCTTTGGGGCCAAGTGTGGCTGCTTGGTGAGGCCCTCACAGAGGCCCCAGACTCTCTGCCAGCCACATCCTCCCCCACCGAGGCCACGGTCCCTAGTCCAGCAGCAGGGCCGCCCTCCTGGGCTCTCCTGCGGCATCTTCTCTCCTGCCCCCCGCACCCCCCGCTTCTCTGCTAGGAAGAAGCCTGCTTGCCCCCTGTGTCAGGAGCCCAGTTCTCACCAGACTCCACTAAGCTAAGCTCATGGAGGGCTCTTAGGCAAGACATGAAGGCCCGGGACCCTTCCTTGATCTTACATAGGGGGTCGGTTGCTCGGTGCCCCCACCCAGCTCTAAAATCCGTGAGGATGCCAAGGCCGGGGCCATCTTGCTGTCTCTTCTTGAAAAGCCCTCCCCCACCAACAGGCTGCTCTGTTGGTATTTCCCCTCAGCTCTGTCCACCTCCTCACCTCCAGCTACAGCTGGTCACCAACACGCGCACACGCACTGGAGGTGCCCTTGGGCCCCAGGATCTGGCCTGGCTAGGTGCATGGGACATTGGGTCCTTTATCTCGGGGCTCCCAGGGCACGGAGACCCCAGATAGCATAGGCTGCTGACTCTTCTCCCCCAAACCCTTCTGTGTCACCTCCCTCTACTGACCCTGCTGCCTCACCAGGCACAGGAGGCTGCAATTAGAGCTGTCAGGTACCCGCGTCACAGCAATTCAGCACAGCCAGGCTGCGGTTGCCATGGAAACCACCTCCTGCACTGATGGGGGCTGAGCCCATCCCGCACCGGTTGCCATGGAGAAGGTCCTGATTTCTCTAGTAATCGCTGCAGTCCTTTGTTCCTCACAGCAGCCCCAGCTTCATGCTGGCAGCTCTTCAGTGGGGTTATTGTCTTTTTTCCCTTTTTGCTCACAGGGTAACTGTCCGTGGCCTTTCGCAGCCACTGCTTTTCCACTGCCCGGCATCCAGGGATGACCCGTGCCCTGAGCTGGCCTCTGGCGCTCCCAGGCACCCCAAAGTCAAGTTCTACCTGGGCCATAGGCACGCCGCCCAGACAGGCACCCACCTCCAGCCCGTGGGCCCAAAGATGCTGGCCCCGGCCCCACCACTCCAGCAGAACTCCCAAATCTCTCTCTGGAGCCATAGATCAGAACCAAAGAATGTTAAGGCCAGAGGGCTCCTAGAGTTCAGATGCCTCCCAGAGAGGTTGGGCCACTTGCCTGAGGACACACAGCTACTGAGGGGGCAAGGGCTGGCTTCCTGCTTTGGGCTCCTGGTCCCAAGCTCTCTCTACTGCTCTCCAAACTTTGGTAGTCTAGCGGGGTTCCCACCGTGGCTCAGCGGAAACGAGTCTGACTAGTATTCATGAGGACGCAGGTTCGATCCCTGGCCTTGCTCAGTGGGTTAAGGATCCAGCGTTGCCATGAGCTGTGGTGTAGGTCTCAGACGCAGCTCGGATCCCGTGTTGCTGTGGCTGTGGCATAGGCCAGTGGCTACAGCTCCAGTTCAACCCATAGCCTGGGAACCTCTGTATGCCACAGGTGCGGTCCTAAAGAGACCAAAAAAAAAAAAAAAAAAAACAACTTTGGTGGCCTAGCCAGTAAAATAGCCTCTCCAGCCATTCCAGCCAAGAAAGCACAGGTGAAGAGGCTTCCAGTCTGGAAGACCCGTCTCCATAGCGGAATCGCTCGTCTGTCAAACACCCCTCCTACCGTTGATGGCCAAGGCCGAGCCCTGGGCGGGGTCCGGCTTCCGGGATCATCCTGGGGAGCCTCAAGAACAGTCCCGTTAAGGCTGGGGTCCCTCGGGCATTAGACAGGAGCAGGGGGACTGGGTCTGGCCTCTGGGGTCTGGAGAGGCTGGAAGAGGGCCCAGGGCTGTATCCTCAACCCCCTCCACCCGAGGCCAGCAGGTGCGTCTCTCAGCCTTCTCCCGCCTGGACACTAGGTGGTGCTCTCCACCCTGTCCCAGGCCGTCCTTGCCCCCCTGCTGGGAAAGGTGGATGGAGCCTGGGGTGGATTCACCCGAGGGGGTGCCAGGAGAGCCAGAGGGGACAGCAACCCCACCCTCCGCACCCCCTGGTCGGGCCACCCCACTCAGTGACCTCGCCTTCCCCTCCGCTGTCTGAACCCCGAATGGGGCACCTACACCTCATTGCCCACACCAGGCAGGACAGGGCGCTGTTACTCACTAAACTCAGGCAGTGACCATAAAACAGGACTGCCCGGGGCGCCGGGACATGAGCTAGGCCCACTCTCCTTGCGCTGTGGCTGCCGCGGCTGGTTCCAGCAGGAGGTCAGGGAATGCCAGCACCTTTTGCCTTGCTTTCCTGCTCCGGGGCACCTAGGGGAGCCTTGGGGGCGGGGCCCTCTCCCCTTGAACCGAGCAAGGTCATCCAAACCCCCTCCCCCCTCCTCCTTCCTCTCACTGCCCCACCCCCACCCTGTGGGAGCAGCTGCAGCCCAGCCAGGCTGCAGGCACGTCAGAGCCAGCCTGTACCCTGTGAACACATTGAGAGGACCGGTCTGGCCGTGGGGGTGGGGGCAGACAGTGTCAGCTGCTGATGCTCAGTCGTATCTGACCCCCAGCCGCCAGCTGGAAGCCCCCCGCCAGCCCAGGGCAAAACCTCTGAGGCCCTGGAACTCCGAGCCCTCCTTCCAGTTTTCTGTTCTTTCTCATCGCCTTCTCCACCCAACCCCCCCTTTGCTCCCATCCCCTGGCTGTCGCCCCCACACCCGGGGGATCCCAGGTCTCCCCTTATCTCCCTGTGGGGGCCACTGAGATGCTCAGCCCCCAATCTGTCCACAAGCCAATGACCGAGAAAGCCCCCGCCCTCCCCTCCGCTTCCCTCCGGGGGCGGGGAGGTCTCACCTGGCCGGGTCTCACCTGGCATCCTGGGGAAAAGGTTTGACAAACTCTGGAACTGAGAGCTTCAGGTCCAAGGGGGGTCAGAACTGCCAGCCCGTACGCCGGATGCCGGCCGAGGAGCATCTGGGGCCCCCGAGGCCCCAGCGGGAGGCGGTCCTGACGCGGTGGTTCTCCAAAGCAGGGCTTGTGGGCATGGGGGCCGTGCATGCTCCCCAAGCACGTGGGCTGGGGTGCAGACCACCGGGGAGAAGAGCGGCCGTGGGGCCCGCGTCCCTGGTCCCTCGCTCTGGGCCTGACCCCCCACCCCCACCCCCGGTCTCTGTCCCCTCCAGGGCGGAGTGAAAGTTCTCATCACAGGCCCGTGGCAAGAAGCCAGCAATAACTACAGCTGCCTGTTCGACCAGATCTCAGTGTCTGCGTCCCTGATCCAGCCCGGCGTGCTGCGCTGCTACTGCCCAGGTGAGCGGCCGCCTCCGGGCGGAGGGCCTGGGGCCTGGACCCCCCAGGACTCAGAGTCGGCTTTGGGTTGGGGCTGGGGGGACCTCAGACAGGTCGCCTCGTTACTCTGGGCCTCCATTTCCTCTGCCGTGAAGGCGTGGGTCCCCAATGGGGTATTATGTCATTGGTTCATGGACTCGTGGACCCAGTAGCAGAGGCCACACGGGTGTGCTCGGCTGAGATTTTGAAGGAAACCGGATGAGGACTATTTAGACAACCAAGGGGCCAAGGTGACAGCCAGGACCGGCCACCACGGAAGCTCTAACCACCCCCTCCCCTGATGGGTTACTGGAGCTGGTGAGAGCGGGGGATGGGGGCGGGGGGCACAAGGCCGCCCTCTCCCCCCATCCTTGCCCGTGCGCCCCACGGCCCAAGCCAAGCAGAAGCCACGAGAACAGGAGAGCCCAGGCCAGGCAGTCCACCGGGCCAGTCCCCGGGACACAGAGCAGGTCAGAGAGGGATGGAGAAGGCCGGGCGGACTGCAGGGAGGGGGTGTCAAACTGAGATGGATCCGCGCAAACTCCTTTGAGAATTCGGTGACGCCTCTGTCCTGCGGCTGGAAGAAGACACGGACACGTGGTCTGTTTCCACTTTCAGGGACAGGAGCCCCCGCGTGACGTCCCCAGGCTCTGACCTCCTCCCTCTTCCTCGGGCAGGGGTCAGCACCTCCGCGTAGCTTGGTGTCCCTGTCTGGTCCACTTGTCCTTGACCCCTGGCCGTGACTGCCTCCCCACTGACACGACACGTGGGTTCCACGAGGACAGGCTCTGTGTCTTTGTCGGTCACCAGTGGGTTCCGGGGCTCAAAAAGTGCCTGGCCAGTCACAGAAAAGCAGGTGGCTATTCACAAACGGGTCCCTTTCTAGAGCTCACGTTTTCTGCTCTCCGGGCTGGTTGCTGGGAAGTCGCCTTGCCTGGCCCTTCACATGTGTCATTAGCTCTGGGGATGGCCTGTCCAGCTTGCTGAGGTGACAGACAGGCAGATGAGGAGGCAGGGTGGCCAGGGCTCAGGGCCCCCGTCCCCGGCACCTGAAGCCAGGGCGCCTAGGAAAGGGAGAGAGCGAGCTAGCACACGTGCTCTCTGTGGAGGGCCGGGGTGGGGAAGAGAAGTGGGGCTGGGCGTCCACGGGGCAGGAGTGGAGCTGGCCGGAGCCAGGGGCCCGGTTCCACCCGGAGTGGGCCAGCTTGAACCTCGGGCCGCCCCAGCTGTCTGCCTCAGCCCGCACCGTCCTCCCTCCTGGGGCTGCTGAGCTGACACGTCGAGCAAGGTTCTCTCTCTCCATCTCCCCACGTGGCCCACCAGAGCGGAACGCCGCCACGGCCCCAGGACTGGACTCACGCGCTCAGCCTCCACTCATCCCAGGGGGCCAGGGCCCCTGCCGGCCTCCCCTGCTGAGCCTGTCCCCACCGGTGGCCTGGCTGGTTCCCACTCAGCCCCACCTCCACCCCACCCCAGGCTCCCGGCAGCCCTGCTCGGCCCAGAGCATGGCCATCCTGGAGACCAGCCAGGCCGGGTCAGCCTATCCCAGCCCGGGGCCGCGTGGGGCCAGCGCAGGCCCACCTCTGCTGGGGAGAGGGCAGCGTGTTATTAAACTGTCCACTTATCAGCTGCTGCTGGAACGGGACTCGCCTGGCCTATAAATAGATGCTACTTCCTGTACCTGGTTCTTGCCTGGCTGAGGACCCAGACCTTGCCCGTCCTGGGTTATCTGACCCCTCTGAAAAAAAAGGAGAGATTGGCCTTTGCGTGCCCTCTGGATGACATCCCAGGCCAGGACCTGGCACATTCCACAGCCTGTTTCCATCTGGTGTCTTGAGCCTAGCGGTCAGCCTCTCTGAGCCTCCATTTCTACGTCTTTAAAAACCACCTGCCAGGGGGCCAGGGACTGCCACGAGGGAAGGTCCAGGAGGCCCCTGGCTCACAGGCTCAACTCCTGAAGCTGCTCCGGGAGCCAGAGCTTGCTCTTTTAGTCCTGGGAGGGGGTGGGGAGGGGGAGAGAGGGGATGGGGTCGTTCTGGTCTCAGCAGGCAGTCCTTCTGGCCCACCAGCCGCGCCCTGGGGGGCTGATGCTGGCTGCTCGGGGACCAGCCTCCCGAAGCCTGGATCTCCCCAAGGCTCAGGGAAACTGAAGCCGATCTTAAAGAAAGAACGCTTGAAACCAGAATGAGACTGAGGGCTCAGAGGGCTGCGGGCACAAGCCAGGCCTCCTTAGAGCGAGAATGACATGGGAGGAGAGGAAAGGAGGGTGCCAGTGCCCGCTGCCCACCGGCCTGGGGCCCGTGCCCCGCAAAACGCATGTGGAGACTCGGGCTTGACCAAGAGCGTGGTTCTTCCGGGCAACTCCCCTCCACTGCTGGCGCAGAAGCCACTCAGCCATGACCTCTGCCTCCCGCAAGGTTCCAGCAGTGCTGCAAGGTCAGGAAGCAGACGACCAGGTGGGGCCACTGAGCTCAGGTGAAGGCGGACTTGGGACTCAGGAAAGGCAAGCGAGCCGGGGAGAAGACGGAGGACGCCCCCACCCCACACAACAAGAAGGCTTGGCTTTGGGGCTTCCGGACAGCCCCACACTGGAGTCCTTGGAGGTCACCAAAGGCCAGAGATGAAGTTCAAAGTGAGATGAGCAAGGCCACTGCGTTTGAAGCGATTCACTCAACAGACAGGTATTGAGGAGCCACGAGCCAGGCGTTAACCTTGGCCCTGGACATAAAGAGGAATCAGGACAGATCCGCTCCCAGCTCTGACTTTCTATCGCAGGAGACAAAAAACAAACAAGGAAACAAAGAAATAACTGAGATAACTGGAGAAAACCACATCAGAACACTCGGGTCTGGTAATGTGATAAGGCACCTTGGGAAGAAGGGAGGTTCCTTTGGGTAAACTGATGAGGGACCCCCAGCGATGAGATGAGCCAGTCGTGGGGACGAATGGAAGGAAAGCTTCAGGGCAACGGATGTGCAAAGGCCCTGAGGCAGGAACAGGCCTGGGAAGCTGGAGAAATGTAAGGATGGGGGAAGGTGGAGATGGCTGGATTGGAGAAGACGTCAGGGACCAAATCATGTCCACGCTTCTAAGTCCTAAGAAGGAGTCCGGTTTGATTTTACCTGCAGTGGAAGCCATTAGTTCTAAGTGGGGCTTGATCCAAATTATATCTTTAAAAAATCGTTCCCAGGAGTTCTCTCTGGGGCGTAGCGGGATCGGCAGTGTCCCTGCAGCTCCAGGATGCAGGTTTGAGCCTTGGCCCCAGCGGGTTTAAGGATCCAGTGTTGCTGTAGATGTGGTGTAGGTCACAACTGTGGCTTGGATCTGATCCCTGGCCCAGGAACTCCGTATGCCACAGGGTGGCCAAAAAAAGAAAACAAAAAGGTGATTGGGAGAATGGATTGTAGAAGAGAAGAATGAAACGGGGAAACCCTAGGAAGCAGCAGAGGGGCAGGCTTCCTGACCTAAAGAAGCCGCTGGACACCATCCCGGCAGGAACAGGTGGGTCTCAGGTGTGCCGAAGGTGGCCTCAGCAGGCGGCTAATACAGGGTCCAGGCATCCAGGCGAGAAATGATGGCAGCTTGGGCTAGAGCTGTGGCCGTTGGGTTGGAAAGAAGAGGACGGACCCCGAACTCACGGATGGACTGAAGGTGGGGGAGGGAAAGAGCATCCAGGAAGCGCCCTGGGTGATAGGCCTGCGGACGCTGGGCTGCTGGGCTGGGACCCGGGAGACTGGGACAGCTCCTGGGACAAGCTGGGTGCCTTTGGATCCAGCAGCATCCCAGCATCACCGCAGGTGGAACGCGCGCCGGGAGATGGTGGAAGATGAGCAGCAGGAGAGGAGCAAGACCCTGGGACAGAGACAGCTGGAGATCCCCGCGGCCAGCGAGAGGCAGCCGGCCTGCTCAGAGGAGCAGGGCTGAGCCGGCTCAGAAGGGGCTTCTGCTGATGGCGAAGCAGGCAGATCTCCAGGGAAGGTGAGCGACCACGAGCTTGGAGATGCGCCCGGGGACGCTGTCAGAGCCTAGGGCGCTCTGGACGTGGCCGAGGCTCCCTGCCCGGGGACGCCCTGCAGGAGGTCCTGTGGGACCCCCCACCCCCCACCCACCGGGACCTAGCTCGTGATCTTGAGCCGAGGAGCCACACCGGGATGGAAAGCACCCAGGAAAAAAAACCCCAGCAATTATCTCGGGGCTGTGACTTCCCGAAGACCTGCTCTGGGGACAGTGGCATAGCACATACACCGGGGAGGGACAGAGGCCACACGTCAGTGAGCTGGTTTTCCCACGGGAGGTGAGGCCCACGCTGGGCGTCCTCAGAGAGAAGCCAGAGCTTTGCTCTGCGCCGAGGAGCAGCTGACTTGGACGGCTTCCGAAAACCAAGAGCCCAAAAAGTAACACGATCCCTCTGTGCGTCCTCCCTGGAAATCTGTCCCGGGGAGGCCCTGGGCACGGGCATCTGGTGTTCCAGAAAAGCAGAGCAGAGAGCACATAGTCCTGGAGTTTGCCGGGGACGAGGCCTGGCAGCAGACAGCAGCCTGCACACCCTACCGGCCCCCAAGAGTTTAACAGCAGCCTCACCCCCAGGGATGAAGCAGGCCTCCACCAGGACCCGGCTTTCCTCTTGCGGACAGTGGTGGCGGGGGGGTGTCCACTTATTCTACCAGCTGTTAACTTGCGCCTCGGGTCGGGGCCAGAGCAGCTAATGAGGTCCCTAAAGGGCCTGTCTTCCCGAAGCTTAACATCCAGGAGTTGGAGGAAGGCACAAGCTTCATGGCAGCCCCCAGCCCAGCAGCACCGGGCTTAGGGCCACAGGCCCCGCCCAAGTCCTTGGCTTCATCGAGGAGGCGCAAGAACTTCTAAAAATATATTGGAAGGCCACGCTAAGGGAGTCAGGACAAGCCTGCAGGACGAGGTGAAACAGAAATAAGCACGAGGGAGTTCTCCTTGAGGCCCAGCGGTAACAAACACGCCTGGTATCCACGAGGTTGCAGGTTCCATCCCTGGCCTCGCTCAGTGGGTTAAGGATCCGGCGTTGCTGTGAGCTGCGGTGCAGGTCACAGATGTGGCATGTGGCTCAAATCTGGTGTTGCTGTGGCTGTGGCGTAGGCTGGCACCTGCAGCTCGGATTCCACCCCTAGCCTGGAAACTTCCATATACTGCGGGTAGAGCCCTAAAAAGCAAAAAAAGATAGAAAGAAGGAAAGAGAAGAAAAGAATAAAAAAGAAAATAAGCACGAAGGAGTCCAAAGCAAAGACTGTGCCCGAACCCCACCCAGGCTGGACTGGAGGGGGCAGTCAGCAAGTCCTGGGGGAGGGGTCAACCCATTCATTGGTTCACTCATTCATTCAACAAATCTGCACTGAGCTCCCAGCCCCTGTTCCCCCCCCCCCAAAAAAAAACCAGAGGAGCAAAGAGGCCGTGACCGTCTGGGGTGTTCACGCGGCGTCCTGCTGGGGCGGGGTGGGGGGGCTCCAGAGAAGCCGCCTGGAAGCAGCAGCACTGTGGCCTGGAGGGCTGGGCAGACCCGGGCCGGGATAATCCATGAAGGGCAGCGGGGAGCGGGCACCCCGGGCTCCTGCGTGACACCCGAGGCTCGATCGTGCCCCGCCCCCGCCCTGACTGCTCTTTCTCTTGCTCTCAGCCCACGACACTGGTCTTGTGACCCTACAAGTTGCCTTCAACAACCAGATCATCTCCAACTCGGTGGTCTTTGAGTACAAAGCCCGGGCCCTGCCCACGCTCCCGTCCTCCCAGCACGACTGGCTGTCCCTGGACGGTAAGAACGGCGCTCGGTCACCTTCCCAGGCACCAAGGGAGAGGGACACTTGGGAAGCCTGTGCTCAAGGTGTGAAAAAGGCGGGAGCATCCGGGTTTCCCAGCTTCCGCTCAGGATGCAGGCCTCACCTCGGGTCCTCACCCCTAATCTCGGGGTCTCCCCCACCCTGGACTGAGCGAGTATGTGAGCCCCGGGCTGCCAGGGGATCTGAGTGGGCAGACAAGCCCTCGAGTTGCCAAGAGGCCCCTTTCTGGAAGCAGAGAGAGCACCTGGAGGCCATCACCAAGCCCTGAGCCTCTCAGGCACAGCGAGGCCTGGGGAAGGCAGCTCAGGTTGGGCTTTGTTCAGATTCCACGGCCTGGGCCGCCAGGCCGCGTGCCGAGTGCCTCTCCTCTAGGGGACAATAAACCAAAGCTTCTCCTGGAAGCCCTCCGACACCCGTCGCCCCTGCTTCTGGGCTGTTTTTTACTTTGGCCTCTGTGCCTTAGAGCACCTGCCACGAGCCCGGGATGACATTTGAGGCCGAGGGTGCTGGGCCAGGGAGCACGCACAGGCCCGTAGGGAGGAGGCAGGGTGGACTGGCCGAGGACGCACGTCTGGGAGACTCGGGCCCGCTCCACGGGGTGTGAGTGTTGGCTGCTGCAGAGACATGCGGAGCCCTAAGGTCAGAGGCTGCCCTTCGGGCCCCGGCCTGCCTAGGGGACGCCCCGGAGTTGGCCTGGGAGCTGCTCTGATGGTCTGCTCTCGGCACTGGGACAGAGCGGGAGTGATGGCCGCACGTGCCCTTCGTATCAGCGCGTGGCCGCAGAAGTGTCTGTCCGAGGTGCTGGGTCTTGGCTAAGCTGACACTGTTGGGGGGAGGGGGAGGGGGTCAGTTCCTTAAGCTCCCCTCCCCCACCCACAGCCGTGCCTTCTCACCCCTCAACTCCCCGTGCTGCTGGCAGCTGGAGGAGCTCTGGGCTTGGGCACCTGCCCTGGGCCTCTTTCCCGAGCCACCCAGGGTACAGACCTCGGTTTCGTCCCAGCCCCGGCCCCAGCAGTGACAGGGTGCCTGGCAGCCACCCTGCTACGGAGCCCTCTGAGCTGTTCCCAGAGGTGGCTTTGGGTCAACAGGCATCTGCGCCCTGGCAGTGGCTGCTGGGGGCACCAGGCCGGCCTTGGCAGCCACCCTGGCCAAGGCTAAAGCCGCAGAGCTGTGAGGGTGACCTGCAGGGTGTAACGGAGAAGGGCAGGGTGACCAGGGGCTCCCGTTCAGGAAATCCGGTTTCGGTTTTGCTGAACAAATGGGAAAGGGAACAGGGAACTCTGCAAAGCCCCGGCTCTCCCCGAGTGACCAGGTCCCCTCACGGGGGTGGGGAGACCGAAGGATGCTGGGACCAGTCCTTGTGGCACCTGCATGGGACATGGAGCCCTTCAGAGAGGCCAGGTCCAGCCAGGCAGTGCCTCACCTAGGGGCACAGGGAGCAGGCTGTACCAGGAGGTTTCCTGCGGGGCGGGGTGGGGGGTGGGGTGCTGTGACAGAGATGGCAGGGAAGGGAAGCCACCTTAACTGCTTCGTGATACCTGACCTCACCCCTGTAGCCTGGCCACAGGAGACCCCTCTGGCAACGGGCTGGTTGCCAAACACCTGCTCCCCAGCATCTCTCCCTGCAGGGTTTGGAGCCCTGACCTCCAGATGAAATAAACACCTGCCCCCCAGCCCCTGTACGAATACGCAGGGGAGATGGTAGGACGTGCCGAGGGGAGGAGACAGGGCCACCCCCCAGCAGAGAGCAGATGGGGGCCTCCGAAGGACCCCAGCCATCTCCTTCTCTTTGGGCTTGAACCAGACGTCCTTTCGAGGAATGGCTGGGAGAGGGGGACCCCCATCCTGCCGGGATAGAAGAGCGAAACTCCCACCCCTCATTCTGCCCCCAACCCCCCACTTCCAGAAATGAAGACAAGGAACGCGTCTACCCACGGATCATTTCCCAGCATTTCACCAGCCTGATAAATAACAGAGAGGGGAGGGGGACCGACGTGCTGCCGCAGCGCCAGGCGCATAATCCTCCCGGCACAAAGAGGACGGCTCAGAAAGGGGCAGGGGCGGGGGCGGGGGCGGGGGCGGGATGGCTCCCGGAGCTCCGGCCAACCTCGTGGCCTGGCAGTGAAGAAATGTGTCGCAGAAGATGCGGCAGCGGCCAGGCTGTCAGAAGCCTGCCTCTCCTCTCCTCTCCCCTTCGGTTCCGCAGCTCCTTACCTCGGCCCCTCCCGCCCCCACGGTTACTGGGCAAATTCTCAATAAGAGCTGCGGGGACGTGGAGGCGCGCGCGCGGCGGCGGCGACGAGGAGGGGAGCGGCGGGGGAAGGGGGGGAGCGAGGGGGCTGCAGCGCCAAGCAAACTGGGGCGCGGCGGCCGGGCGGCGCGCGTACACACACACGCACACACGTGCACAGGCGCACACACACGCCCGGCGCAGCTGCAATGCAGGGGCCCTGCGCGCGTGCACGCACACACACGTGCACAGGCGCACGCACGCTTGCACGCCCGGCGCAGCTGCAATACAGGAACCTTGCGCGCGTGTACACACACTCATGCACAGGCGCACACACGCACGCTTGCACGCCCGGCGCAGCTGCAATGCAGGGGCCTTGCCCGCGCGCGCGCGCGCCGACTGACTGCGGCAGGGCTCGGCCCTCCCCGGCCGGGGGCGGGAGGCGGGGACGAGCAGCCAGGGCCGCGCGCCCTCCTGCCAGCCGCCGCCTCCCGCTGCGCGCGCTTCTGGTTCCCCCTCCACCCATCGCCCCGCTTGCCTTCCTAGGGGCGTTCTTTGCCCCTCCCCCTATCCCAGAAGGAGGGAAACGTTTGGGAAGAGAATTTCTGCTTTCGTTTGTTTAAAAATATGGATTCGTCTGCCAAACTAAAGGCTGGGTGGGGGACGCGGGCATCGAAGCTGCGCGCGCGCGCAGCCGCCGCCGCCGCCGCCGCCGCCGTGGTGCAGCTTTTGTCTGAGCAGCCCCGCCGGCTGGGAGGCGACCGTTGCCGCAGAGGGACTTCGGCGCAGGGGCCCCGGGTCCCCAAAATCTCAGCAGGACGCAGCCATCTGGGCTGAGACTAAGCATGGGAACGGGAGAAGGAGTGGGGACAGGGACAAGGGGGCGCTGCCGCCGCCATCTACCGACCCAGGTCAACTTTGGGGTGCGCATCTCCCTTCGCTGTACGCTGTAGGGGGCACAGGCCCCGTCTGCCCAGACCCAGACCCGCACTGCTTAGTGCAGGCTGACAGGTTGCGGGCCACAGTACCTATTTGCCTTATGAATGACTGCAGGAATGTGTGAATAAGTGTCCGCGGGACACATCAAGAGTGTTTAAACCAGCCCAGTGTTCAAGAGGCCTTCCCGGAGGAAGTGACCCTTCCGCAGAGACCTCTAGCTAAGGGTACCCAAGGAGAGGGGGCAGCCAGGGCCCGATGTGGTGGGACAGCCGCTGCCTGTAGCCCAGGCACTCTGGGAACTACCATTTTCGCCATTTCTACCCGGAGAAGTTCAGATTCAGAACAAACTTCCCCAGGCGGTTTGTACCAGGACCCCAGAGTACTCTGGGGTGGGCCAGCCGGTCGTTTGGGGCACAGTGCGACCTCTGCCAGGCCTGTGGCAGTCAAGCAGCTGTTTCACCCCGGAGACTTTTTTGGAGGGCCTCTGGGAAATGTCACTTCTGCCTGCCACGGGTCCTGTGATGCAACCAGCCAGGGCTGTGCTGAGTGTGGAGAGGATGTGCTGTGTTTAGACGGTCTTGCCTGGGCCCGTGTTTGCAAAGAGTAAACCCAGGCCGTTTGACACTGCAGCTCTGGAGCCCGGGGGTGGGGCTCACACCTGGCCAAGGGCACTGGGACACCTTTAGGTGGCCCCTGTCCCTGGAAGAGAAGGTGATGGAACTTCTGGGTGCCCTGTTCTTGCTCTGGCAGCCAGCAGATGCTCCCCAAGGCCCTGGCCCCACCCCCACCCCGCTGAGCCCCTCTCCGAACCCCACTAAGCCGCTTATTCTGTCTCTATTTTCAGTTGCCTCTCAGGCAGCCAAGCCTCTCGCCTGGGTGAGAGGATTGGGAGGAGACATGGATGCAGTTTTCTTAGGCTCAGCCAGCCAGCCACCTGGGCGGGTCTCCTGCTGACGGATGCTCAGGTCAGGGAGGAAGCTTGTCACCTTCATTAGAGAGGGGAGTGGGGGGTGCTGGAGCTCACCCCTCATCACGAAGATGCCTGCTTCGGTGCAGGAAGCCTCAGGGCGGGGCAGACGCCCGGCAGCCTGGCTCCAGCTCACGGGGTCCAGAAGAGGGTATCTGGTAAACCAGGCCTCTGGGGCATCCTGGCTCCAGGCTGAAGGTGCGGGAAGACGATGTGCGGCAAGACGAGAGCCTTGCTTCCCTGTAAGGAGGCGGAGAAAAGGGAAAGCAAGGTGTGGCCTCCCGGTTGGGCCTTCTCCTCTGACCCAGCCCTTTGTGCTAACACATGGAGGTCGCCAGAATGGTCCCCAGCTCTGTTCCCCTCCCCCCACCGCCAAGCTGCCTGTCCCTGGCATGTGGCCAGGCTCCTGCCAGCCTCTCGCCTGCTGGCTGGTTTCTAATAGCAGCCTCTGCCCACCAGGAGTGGGAAGCCACACGCTGGCCCCCTAAGGCTGGTGGTGACAGGAGGGGCCGCTCCAGCTGTGAGACTGCCCCCCCTCCCGCCTCAAGCCTCCGAATGCCTCCTCCCCCCCAGGGTGACACTCCTGGGCTTTCCGATGAGTGTACCTTGCTGGTTCCGCCTGGCCTGGCCCCCTCCCTCCCACAGGCCCCCTCCTCCCGCCCACCTCGCAGTCACCCTCCTCTGTGCCGGTTGTGTGACAAGCAGTGTCCGTGGGGCGAGCACAGACACATGTCCGTGCCAAACAGAAAACATGTCACTTTTACCAGATGATTTGGAGCAAGGGACAAAGGTCAAGTACTTTCCTTAACTAATCGCCACTGTTTTACTAAAACAAAGTTTGTCCCGTGGAGTAGAATACAAAATTCAGGAGAGGTTTTTAGATCCGACGTGTGGCACCAGCGGGTGGACTTGACTTTGGAGCGCGGCCTTACGTCACATGCACAGTCCGAGCCCTCCAGCCTCTGGGAGCCCTGTGAAGAAGCTTAGATACAGGGGTCTTCCTTGTAAGTGGGCAGGGGCATTGCCGAGAGCCTTCTGGCACTCACCTAGAGCAGGGTCTGGGGCACGCCGATGCCGGTTAGCACATGGGTCTCTGGGTAATTCTTTGCATGGCGAGGACCTAAGTAAGAGAGAAAGCGGCAGCGGCCGAAGCTGCTTTGAGCCAGTCTTGTGCTTGGGACTCGAAGCCGAGTGGCAGGAAGGGGCTCCTCGCTGAGCGGCAGCCGCCAGCCGGGGCCTCGCCCCGAAGCACAGGCTCCTCCCTTACAATCAGCATCTTGGTTCTCCGTGGGGTCTGCCCCACAGCGTGGAGTGGGTGTCTGTCCTTAGCCCCCCTTAGGCGGAAACCAAGGGGCCTGGTCCTCGGGCCAGGGGACCTGATCTGCTGTTTTCGGCTGGGGCCACACCAGATGCATCCGCGTGGAGCTCTCTGTGCCGCAGGCGTGGGTCACCTTGGAGCTGGCCCACACCCGCCTCCTTGCAGCAGTGACAAATGGTGCCCTGCAGAGGAACGGCAAGCCCAGTGTCTGCAGAGGCCGCGGAGACAGCCTCTGTGGCCTCAGCCTGACCTGGGGGGGCAGGAAGCAAAGTAAAGCCAAGGGGGAAGCCCCAGAGCTGGGACAGATGGGGCGCCCTCGCCGGGTCAGCCAGGGGGCAGGGGGCACGTCAAAGGCGCGAAGTTGGCTCAGTCAGTATCAACCACCTTGCCCTTAACCGCAGCATTAGTTTCCTAGGGTTCCTGTGACGAATGACCACGTTCTGGGGGCTTAAGACACGGACGTGTTCTCGCAGTTCTAGAGTCTGCAAGTTCAAAAGCAAGGTGACAGTAGGACCAGGCTCCCTCTGAAGGCTCCGGGGAGACTCCTCGCCTCTTCCAGCTTCTGGTGGCCACTGGCCATTCTTGGCGTCCCTTGGCTGGTGGCAACACCGCTCCAGTCTCTGCCTCCGTCGTCACGGGGCGTCCTCCCCCTTGATGTGCCCGGGGCCTCTGATTCCCTTCTTGCAAGGACGCCGGTCGCTGGATTGGCGCCCACTCAACCCAGTGACCTCGTCTCAACTGGTTACATCTGTCAGTAACCGATCCCTGAGACCCCGTTGCCGAATAAGGTCACATGCTCAGGCAGAGGGAGAAGAGTGGCCCGGGGAGAGCAGGCTGTGTGGACAGTAACAGAACCTTCCAGAAGGAGGAGCTGGCAACGGAGACAGAAGGAGCAGCCAGGGAGGTGGAGGGACACAGAAGAGGGTGGGCTCTCAGAGCCCAGAGCCAGAGGGCAGGGCCGTGCCGAGAGTCCTCCTGCGGCTTAAGGACCCGGCAGCCCCCAGGCGCTCGGCCTGTCCCGACCCCTCTGCTCTCCGTCTGCCCGCTCTCCCTGAGGGCTCAGTCCCCTTTATCTTCCACAAAGGTGCGGGTGCACTGGCGCACCCCCCTTGGTGCCTCTTCTCAGATCTAGAACCGTCGGTCCGCCTAGCCTCCACAGGACAGCCCTGCCCCGATTTTCTTGGGCAAGTCACCATGTCCCAGATGTCCCTCAAGAGCGGCCGCCTCTTTGCCACCCCCTCCCTCTCGACCCAACATCCCCTACAGCCTCCGCGGACAGCCCACCCCAGGAAACCGGGAGTCGGGAGTCGCGGCCGATACCTCCTGCTCTGCCCGGCCCCATCCTAGGGGTTTCTCTCCCTGACTTCCCCTCCTTCTCTCCGTCACCTCCGCCACCAGCTGGACTCCGCCCCCGATATTCTTGCATGTCCTCACCAGGCTCTAGGCCTGTCAGCTTGCTTCCTCCCGTGACTCCATCGCCAGGCACTGCTCTGGGTCCTGGGGAGCCTTTGCTCCCGTGGAGTTTACACGCCAGCTGGAGAGAAAGACAGCAAACACATCGCAAAGGAAATATCGGGGGTACTCACAAGCGGCGGCCTGGCAGAGGGGGCCAGGGTGGCGGCTTGAGGTTGGGGGCCAGCGGAGGCCTCTGTGGGAAGACGCTATGACAGGAAGGAGGCTACCGCCCTAAGGTGCTGGCAAGGACATTCCAGGCAGAGGGACTCACAAGAAAGAAGTCCCCTGGGAGTGACGGGGCCTGGCGTGTGTGTCTGGGGGCAGGGGGCGGGGATGAGGAGGAGTGAGGGGAGCAGAATGAGAAGGAGCTGAGCCTCAGGGTCCCGCCAGCTGAGGCAGGGAGCTGGGACTTCATCCTGAGGACAGCAGGTGAGGTGACACACTCAAGACTGCCCCCACCCCCGGCTGCTGTATGGAGGTGTGTTGCGTGTCCACAGGCAGAGGGACCACCCCGGACACTCTTGCATCAATGCAGGCAGACCATCGTGGCTCCAACAAGGCTGGTGACGATGGATCCCAAGAGACACAGTTTGGGGACATCTGGAGGTAGAGTCAGGGGCCCTACAGATGATTTGAACGTGGAAGATGAGGAAGAGAATGATACATGGCCCTGTACTGGGGGCTTCACCAGCAAGGCGGACAGGAGACCATTTCCTGAGAGGGAGGAGTCTGGAAAAGCAGCAGAGGAGGAGAGGGGAATCTTGAGCTGGTTTTGGTCGTGTCATGTGCGGGCAGCCTCATGCGAGTCGCCGCGTGTGCAGCCGGGCTTGAAAGCCCGCAGGCCAAGGGCAAGTCCAGAGTGGAGCTACAGCTTCAATGTCATCGGCTCATCGATGGAATTTAAAGCCGGGTCGAGATGCGGTTGCTCCATGGAAAGGGGCGGAGAAGGGGAGGAGAGGGCGCGGGGCGGCCACGGGCTCCCCCAGGATTTCGATGTCAAGTGGAAGACTTGCTGGCAAAGGGGCTGAGACGCGGCATCGGGCGAGAGGGGGGAGATGGGAGGACGGGACCACGGGGATGCAGGAGAAGAGAGTGTTGCAAGAAAGAGGATGCAGCGACCGTGTGGACGCCAGGAGGAGGGGAGCCCGCCTTCCAGGCAGTGGAAACCATGCGCTGGGAGACCTTCGGGCCAGAGGGAGCTCCGTGAGCTTGAAGAACCCAGAGAAGTGGCTGGAAACTCTGGTAGCCTGAGTCTCGGCACAGAACCCTGAGCTTCCCCAGGCCGAGACAGGCCAGCACGGATCTGGCCCAGGAGGACCCGTGCCTGGACCCCTCCTCAGGCAGCAAGAGGAAAGGCCCTGGTCCTGCTCTTCCTGCCTGGCCCTCTGAGGCTGGCGCAGCAAACCATCCAACAGGTCTGTGGGCCCCGGGGAGGCAGCGTCCCTGTCCCCGGGCGCAGGGGGACGTCCACACCTGCTCTGAGTCCCATGGACAAACTCCCTCCTGATTGTTTCTCCCTGGGGTGCAGAGGCTGGAGCCCCAAAGCAGGAACGTCAACTGTACTCACTCCCCAGATGCCGCGTGGCTGTCAGACCCTGTGAAGACGGCTCTCAGCCCCAGCCGCTGCTTGTGGCTGGAGCCCTGCAGATGGACCCCAGCTGCCTGGCACGCCCGCCGGGCAACAACACCCTGGACCCTAAACCGGTTACGCCGGATTCCCACTATGCCGCCGCATCATTTGGAGGCAGGTCAGCTCCGCTTCAGGGGCCAGAGCCCTGAAGAAAGGATCCCAGAGAGACCAGCAAGCCCGGGGTACGGCCAGTTCAGGCCAGCCGTTTGCAGGCTTCCTTAGCCTTTCCTAGGATTCTGCCGCAGAAGGCATGTCCTTGGAAAAGAATGGAGATGCCGGGAGCTCCCGTTTTGGCGTTGGGGGAACAAATCTGACTCGTATTCTTGAGGACACAGGTTCGATTCCTGGCCCCGCTCAGTGAGTTAAGGATCCAGCATTGCTGTGAGCTGTGGTATAGATCGTAGACACGGCTCGGATCCTGCGTTGCTGTGGCTGTGGGGTAGGCTGGCAGCTGCAGCTCCAATTTGACCCCTAGCCTAGAAACTTACATATGCCATGGGTGTGGCCCTAAAAAATGGGAAAAAAAAAGAAAGAAGGAATGGAAATGCTGATGTGTTTATCCAGCAGTGGGAGCGATGGTCCAGAGACCCGAGACTCAGGGCGGCCTCAGGAAGGGGCCGGGGTGGAGCAGGCGCTGGTGTGGCCTCGAGAGGGAGCGAGGTCCTGGGGTCCCGGGTCTGTGTGACAAGACCCCCCCCCCCCGACCTCAGTCCAGCTCCTCTCAGACGGAAAAGGCAAAATAGCCTCTGGCTGGGGCCAAGCTCAAGGCCTCGCCTTTTAAAAATTCCTAAAAATACTCATCTCTTGGAAGCAGCCCGGTGACCCTGTCTCAGTGACAACAGGACATTCAGAAAAGCCTGAGAGGCTGAAGACCGGCTCCCTCCACGGCAGTAACCTGCTGACACGTTCCACTTGTGGGCTCAGAGTCTTTCGTTTGAGAGGAAGACAAAGTGACAGGCAGGTGTGGGTCAGATGCTCCCTGCTTATTAAGAACAGGAGACGTTTTTAAAAAATCATGGCAGAGTGGAAATAGTCGACGTGCCAGAAACAGACTTAGACTCTTTAAGAATTAGAACTTGAAGGAAACAGTTGTCACCCTGGGGAAGGAATCTGGGCCCCCGGAGAGCGGCGCCGCCCCAGCCTCGGCCGAATCGGGACAGAGGCCTCCAGAGCCTAGGCCAGCATGCCCTCCTCCCCCACCCCTCCCCTCCTCCGTCCCACGGCCAAACTCCCGGGCTCCGGAAGCCAGGACACCGGGTAGGTGAGAAGCCAGCTGGCCGAGGCCCCAAGCGACCGGGGGGATGGCGGCTTCCTGGGCAAGGTGGAGGTTTGCCCCAGGTGGCCTGGCTGGATGAGCTGGCGCTGCAAGCCCCTTGTGCAGAGGGACCGGTTCTGACATCGGCAGGTGGGGAGGTCCCGCCAGTGTCGTTTCTCCTGCCCGGGTCCCAGCTGTGCCCTCATGCCTTTTCGGCACAGAGCTGTCCCCACCCCCGGGGTTACATCACCTGACGTCCATGCGCCACCACCAGCCAAGCCCTGTCCGTGAAGCACTTACATGTATTGACTCCAAGGTCCCAACAGCCTCCAAGTCCCCGTTCCACAGATGAGGACACTCAGGCGCAACGGTGAGCAGGTGACACAGAGAGGTTCCCACACAGGTGGTCCCCCCCATCCGTCTGCCCTTGGCCTCCACACGATGAGGGTCTTTCTCTGACCCTCTTCTCCCAGCCATGGTTTTGCTGCTCTGATGGGGCCTCCAGAACCAGAAGCATCCTTGGTCTCTGCGTCTCTTTTCCCCGCCGCCCTTTACCCCCCAAGACACGTGGTCTGCAAATTAGGACCTTTGTGGAGTTCCCGCTGTGGTGCAGTGGGTTAAGAGCCTGCAACTCAGGTTGCTGCAGAGGTGCGGGTTTGATCTCCAGCCCAGCAGAGGGCTGAAGAATCTGGCGTTGTCACAGCTGTGGTCAGATTCCACCCCTGGCCGGAGCACTTCCATACGCCTCGGGCGAGGCCATTAAAAAAAAAAAAAGTTAGGACCTTCAAAGCCTCAGGACCTCCTCCTCCCGGGTCGCCTCCCATTTTCCTGTCTCATGCCTTTAGCACCATGTACTTGGGCTGGAACCTGCAACTGGCCTTCCTGCTGCCATTGTCTTTCCCTCGTCATCCAGGCTGTGTATCACCGATCTTTCAGAAAGGATTGACGAGCACCCACTGTGTGCCAGGCACTGTGCAAGGTGCTGTCCACAGGGAGAGACAGCCCCGAAAACCCGGGGCTGTAACCCAGTGCAGTACAGTGAGTTAGCCAGGGAGGCAGGGTGACGGGGGGCTCTGGTTGCGAGAGGCATGGTCATCAGGGAAGGTCAGGATCAGCTCTGACGCCGCAGCACAGAGTCCAAGACCCTTTATCAGCTGACTTCAGCCTGTCTTTCTCAGCAACTCTTCAGCCCCCCGCGACTCCGTAACGCTCTCCCCTCCCCCACGATACCCAGATTCCCCAGACGCACTGTGGTTCTCACCTCTGAGCCTGCCCACGTGCCTCTGGGCCTTCAGGTTTGTTGTCGCCCCTGTGGTTGGTTTGGAGAACACCTGCTCTATTGAAGATTTCTACTCCAAAGCCCCTCTGCTGTGGAAGTTGGCATCCCCTGTCGTCCCCATCCCCACGTGCAGGCCGCCTTCTTTTCATCTGGCTTTCCCATCACGCTTTGTAAATTTCTCCATTAGGAATTCTTCCTTTGAAATCATTTATTCACTGACTGGTAATGGAGCCCCCCATTAGGTGCCAGGCACTGGGCCAAGGGCTGGAATCAAAGGGAACGAAGGAATGAGCGAAAGTCTGGGTGTCTGTGTTCACCCAGCTTACCATCTAGCGGAGGAAAAATCAGACCTGATGGCCAAGCCTTGGCACAGATGAGCATTTGGGGAGCTTGACATGGGGATGGGAGGGGGGGCTTCTTGAAGAAATGGTCCCTGAGCGGAGATCCGAGGGAGGAGCAGAGGTCAATTCCCCGAAGAGGGGCAGGAACAGCATGGGGAACAGCATGTACGTAAAGCCCTGTGGTGGGAGCGAGCCTCGTGAGCATAAAGGCGTGTGTAAAGGCTGGGGAGGTGGAGGGGGCAAGGATCGGACCAGACAGGCTAGAGGGGCACCCAGGCTCAGGCCAGCCGAGGGGTGCCGGCTTTGTCCCCAAGGAGAGGAAAGCTGTTGAGGGTTTGAGAGACCGAGTTTGCATTTTGAGAAGTGCTCTTGGCCGCTGCGTGGAGAACAGGTTGAAGGAGGGCCAGAGCATGTGAGGGTAGACGGGTTACTCCTCCAGGCTAGAGATGGTATTGGACTTGGCGGTTCTGGAAGGAGGGGATAATCAAGAGATTTTCAGGAGGGATAGCATGATTCAGGAGGGATGTTCAGGAGGATATCAGTGGGACTTGTAGATGGAGTAGGTATGGGTGTTCCACATCCTTCATCCCGAAGGAGGACCAGTCACAAGTTGGGCCGAGTTTGAAGGGCCTTAGGGATATCCATGGGAAAAGTCAGTAGCAAGGCAGTGGACTTAGGCTCCAGAGCTCAGAGAAACATATAAGCAGGAGAGAGAAGTCTGTGACATGTCGCCATGGAGGGGGCGTGGGAAGAAGTGGGTCAAGGGCGTGAATGAAATTGACAAGTGAGACTATAGTTGAGTCTTGACGCCAAGGACTTTTGTCTTAATTATCATCGTGCCCCAAGAGGTCGGGGATGCAGTAGGTGCTCAATAAATATTTCCTCAAGGGATAGACAGTTGGATGGTTGGATGGACGGACAGCCAGTGGTGTCTTTGTGACCACCATCCTCACTGCTGTCTGACCCACGCTTTAGACTGCAATATCTCTGATGTCAGAAGCAGCTGGAGAGGGAGGGTGTGCAGAGCTGACCAGGCACCGTCACCCTCTTCTGGTCTCCCTGTCACTGGAAAAGCTTCAGGCAGATGACCCAAGAATGCGGAAGCCTGACTTTTATTAAGTGTGCCCTTGGGGCTGCCTTCAGGGCTTTTAAGGGGCCACTTAGGACAGAGAATTCATCTCTCGGCTCATCGGAGTTGGAAAAGGAAGAGAGAAAGCAAGTTTCTTCCCTGAGCTGCTTAGACCCATCTGCCCTCTGGACCTCAGAGAGAATGGGGACTTCCCAACCAGGTCCTTAGCAAGTCTCTGCACAGTGTGTCACAGTCATGGGGTCTGGAGTGGGGCCTCACCTGACCCTCTGAAGCTTCCTCATCATTTAATCCAGCCCCACCTTAGCCTCGTGAGAAAATGAATGGGTGAATGGATTGGTAGGTGGGTACCAGAGTCAGGTACCATGAAAACCCGCCTGTCTTCCCCCATCCCCATGGAATCCACGCATCAAGATGCTCTGGCATGGCAGTTCGAGCCATTCCAGCCAGGCACCGTGCCAGTGGCTTCATGTTCTTGGCCCTGTCAAAGCCTCACCATACCCACCTCCTCTGGCACCTGTGGTCCCATGTTCTTAGGTAGTCACCTCACCCCCCAACCAGGTCGTAAACCGCAGGAAGAAACCGCTTTGGTAGAAGGCAGCCTGTACACCTTCCCATCAGTCACTCATCCCTGCTGAGTCCCAGCCCTCTGAGGGGCACTCTCCTGGGCCCAGGGCATTATGGGTCAAGTGGGCATGCCCCGGCCCCCAAGAGCACGTGGCCCAGGACGCGAGGCGAGCTGGACAGCACGGCTGGTGTGATGAGCATCCCACAGGGGCAGGTTCTGAGCATCAGGGGGGCAAATGAGGGGGGCAGGGGGGAGACTGCCCTTGACGGGGCTGTCTGTGAAAACCGTGTTTGTTCACAGGATCGCTCTTCATATGTAGAGAGAATGTGAGAGTCAGCCATCTGTCAGGTTCAAGGGGGCACAGTCCAGGCTTGGTTTCAGTCATTCGTGGAAAGAAATCATGGAACCCATGAAAGCCGTTGTGCTCACAGTTATAGTTTATTACATCAAAGGCTCCAGATTGAAACCAGCCGAGGGAGGAAGTGCATAGGGTGGGGTCCAGGAGGGCACCAAACACCCCGCTTCCGCTGTCTTCTGCGGCATCGTGGTCAGCGTTCGTGTCCCTGCATCAGCGTGTGACAGTGCTCACAGAAAGGCGCCGGTTAGGGAAGCCCCCCTGAGCCTTGACGTCCGGAGGTTTTATTCGGGCTCCGTTGCGTAGATGTGTGATTACCCACCTGCTTGATATCAGGCTCCCGTTTCTCCAGAGCTGGTTGATTCTGACGCCCCCACCCTAAATCACGTGGTTGGTCCTTCCAGAGTGGCCAGCCCCCACCCCACAACTATCCACTGTAACCAGCCCCACCTTGTTTTTATTTAGTTAGTTATTTTTTGTCTTTTTAGAGCTGCCCTTGCAGTGTATGGAAGACCTTCCCAGACTAGGGGTTGAAAAGGAGCTTCAGCTGCCAGCCTACACCACAGCTCACAGCAACGCCGGATCCTTAACCCACTGAGCAGGGCCAGGGATCGAACCTACGTCCTCATGGATACTAGTCAGGTTCATTACCGCTGAGCCACCATGGGAACTCCCCAGCCCCTACATTAAATCCTAAAGTAAGACTCTCCAGTGACTCAGGCAAACCAAGCCACTCCCATCAGGCACGGCATTCCAGGGGCTCAGAGGTCGCCTCTCAGAAGGCAAGGTCAAGGGCCAGACCTCTCTCTGGGCAAGGTGAAATTCTCTGTGCTGCAGACCTGCACCCCCTCCTCTGGCCCCACCTGCCCTTGCCAGTCTCCCCTGTCCCTCCCCAGTCTCCCCTGTCCCTCCCCGGTCTCCCCTGTCCCTCGCCCCAGCGGACCAATTTCTTTTCGCTGTTCTTGTTGAGGGAGGAAATGCCACGTGTCTGCCGTGGCTCCTGCTGTTGTTGTTGCTGCTGTTTTTAAAACGTCGCCCCTACGCAGATCTTGTGTAGTCCTCAGCAGTTCTTTGGGGCCAAAGACACATTTTATTATGAAAAAAAAAAGTGGTCTGGGCGACTACTTTGTCTTCTGCAGAGAATATTGTGCAAAGCTCGATTTCCTGGGCAGAGGTGTGGCCTTAACTAGACTACCGATCCGTCTACCTCAATATGAGATCAAGGGAGAAATTCTAAGAGCCTTTGACAGCTAAGTGGGCCATCCTAACACACTGTTGCAGTTACCTCTTTAAATTACTCACCTGTGCCCCGGTCAGTGCTGCTCAGTAAAGGAAGCTGCATCTCATCCCCATCCTGCATCCTGTCTCCATCCCGCACGCGGCACCCCTGGCGCCAGCAGTGTTCGGTCTTCACTCAAGTGTCCGATGGCTCCGTTTGCTGCTGAACGGTTATGAGCGAGTCCCTTTAAATCTGCCGCCCAGTCTCCTTCCGCCCGCTCTCTCTCCCTGGGTCCCTCCCTGGGGCTGGGGGCTGGGAGCCTGGAGGAACGCCCAGCACCGGTGCCCCTTCCCCCAGCAGTACTCCTCTGCCTTCCCCCATCACGGATGGGAATGGACCTGACCTTGCATGTGGCCACCAGCTAGGTGCAAGTGGGAATCTCAGAGCCAGGATGGGGGCTTGGGCATAGAGCATTCCTGCCTAATATTTCATTTTTCAGGGCATTCCCATTTTGGCTCAACTGTAATGAATCTAGCTAGTATCCGTGAGGAGTCGGGTTCAATCCCTGGCCTCGCTCAGTGGGTTAAGGATCTGGCATTGCTGTGACCTGCAGTGTAGGTGGCAGATGCAGCTCGGATCTGGCATTACTGTGACTGCGCTGTAGGCTGGCAGCTGCAGCTCTGATTTGACCCCTAGCCTGGAAACTTACATATGCCTCGGGTGCAGCCCTGAAAATGACAACCCCCCCCCCGCCACCAAAAAAAAAATTCGCTTTTCAGAGACAGGGCAGACATAGATGCAGCCTTCGGCCATCCTCTAAGATATTAACAATGCAGTGTGATTCTAAGACATAAAAAATGCATCAATGCTCTAATTTTGATAGGCTCATGATGATTCCTATGACATCACAAGGCCTGGCCTGGGCCCCCCCGGGGAACGGCTAAAGCCAGTGGGAGCTCCAGTGTGCAGCTCGGAGCAGGGCCCACTCAGAACTGCTGCAGGCGTGGCTCCACGAGGCTGGACCTGATGTGTTCGAAGCCCCCAGTGCTCAGGAACGTGGAGCTGGCTGGTGCACTTGTCACGAGTCTTGAGGCCCATTCCAGAAACAAGCTCGGAGCAGAGAGCAGCATGCAGCGGGAAGTCTGAGCCTCTAGCCCCTGATGGCGCTTGCAGACTTCATTCCTTCCCCAGCGGGTGTTCTCCGTTTGGATTCCCACAAAGAAAGAGAGCAGGGGCTCATTTTATGTTCGGTGAGAGGCCCTGGCTCGAAAGTGAGTGAAAACCGGGAGGATCCTGGCGCGGGGCTGCCTTTCTCGAGACAGCATCCCAGGGGATTTCACTTTGAGACAGATGGTGCTTCTCAGGCCCTCGAGCACCGGGCCCAAGCCAGGGAACAAGCTGGCTTCCTTGGTTCAAAAGCTGGTGAGCTGCAGGGCTGTGTGGGGACATGGCAGTGCTGTGAGGGGGCACAGTGGGTACCAGGGTGGGGTACACATGTGTGCTTTGCCCGGGCCACTGTTTCATTGTTCTCAGTAACAGGGTTTAGCACCCAAGGTGTCTAAAACTCTCCCTGGACTAAACATGTCAGCTCTGCTTCTCAGAGGCACAGGAGATGGCTGTAGTTTAAAATGCACTTGCCTCTGATCACACTTTCCCTTTTGATTGCTTTTTCTTTTTTTTTCCTTTTCAGTAGCACAGAGCACCATTAGACAAGCCAGCACGGTCCCTCCCCTGGTGACCTTGGTAATGACTATTCCTGGGTAGCTGCTCCTTGCTTCCCTAAAAGGGGACTTCCAGGGTTCCCTGGTGGCTCTGTGGGTTAAGGATATGGCATTGTCACTGTAGTGGCTCTTGGCGCTGCTACAGCACGCATTCAATCCCTGGCCTGGGAAGTTCCACAAGCTACAGTTGTGGCGGAAAAAAAAAAAAAAAAAAGTGGGGGCAGAGAAGGCGGCCGTACTTTCCAGCTCTTGTTTCTACCAGAGTGTAAGCTTCAGGTTTTGGTCACAGCAGCTGTCAGGATGGCGGTTCTGAAGTGGCCTTCAGAGTAAAGGTCCAGCCTTTTGCCTCTGTTGTCGCCTCTCTCTTTTTGCTGCACCCGCGGCACATGAAAGTTCCCAGGCCAGGGATCGAAGCCGAGCCGCAGCTGTAACCTACACCACAGCTGCAGCAGTGCCGGATCCTTAACCCACTGCATGCCGCGATGGAAAACCCCCGTATTCATTTCTCTTTAATCTGATTCCCAGGTTTAGGGAAAAATCTGCTTGGTAAGAAAGCACACCATGACAGTTTTAATAAGCACATTTTGAGTATACCTTTGGGGCAAACACTCCCGTTCTTAATCGTGACTCCACTGGGCCGCAGGGCCCACGGCAGCCTGTTTGAAAGCTCAGGGGGTTGGAGTGACCAGCAGCGGCCCAGCAGGCTCCTGTGATGGTCTCTGACCCCAAAGCCTGGAGCTTCCTGAGATCCTTTGGGTAAGGATCCACGGGAAGGTGGGGTCCTGATTTGGCAAGAGTGGCCTTAAACAGAAGCCACAGAGCTCTGTGCCTGAAGGCCTGGGAGCCCTGAGCCAGGCAGCGAGATGCACAGACACATGGGGAGCCGGGCTCAGAGGACGATGCTTGTCTTAGCTCAGGCCGCCGACTAACAAAATAGCGAAGACAGGGCGGCTGAAACAACAGCCATTAATATTTTTCCCCAGTCCTGGAGTCCAGAAGTTCAAGATCCAGGCGTGGGCAGGGTTGGTTTCTCCTGCGGCTTCTCTCCTCGGCTTGCAGACGACCACCTTCTCGCTGTGTCCTCACACGCGTGGACCTGCCCCCGTGTGCACGCAGCCCGCTGTCTCCTTGTGTGCCCATCAGGCTGGGTTAGAAACCACCCTACCAGCTTCATTTAATTCAGTCACCTCTTGAAAGGCCTTGATTCCAAACATGGAACCGTCTGAGGTACCAAGAATCGGGGCTTCGACCTATGAATTTGTGGTGGGGGGCGGGGACACGACGCAGCTCAGCCCCCAATGGAGGCTTTCGCCAAAAAGGAGACGTCGTGCAGGAAGGGGACGTTGTTACTGTGGTGAGGGCTCTGCCAAGGGCCCGGACCTGCCCCCCGAGACCCAGGGAGGGTGGGCAGTGCAGACCCGCAGAGTAGGGGCGGACCTGCAGCTTGGGCCCAAGTGTTCTGTGCCCTCGGCCAGGGTGTGGACCAGTCACCTTGCCCTGCTGCGCTAAGAGCTTTTGGGCACCGGGTTCTGAGCTTCACCACTATCTCGCCGAGTCCTTTTGACGACCCCGTGCCACAGCCGCCGTCATTACCCTGTTTTGTGGCTGAGTACACCGAGGCCCAGAGAACAGCTTTGCCACGTGTCACGTGTGTGCCACGTGTCAGGCCCCTCTAACTCCTGAGCAGAGCGCTCACCACTTGGCCACTCTGCCCTCTGCGGGTTTTAGGCTTCTATTCATATGAAGCCCAGACACAGACTGGCATGGCTGGCCCAGCCGAGAGGACCCCCAGGCCAGACGCGACCGAGTCTCCTTGAGCAAGTCTGCCATGTGCCACCCAGGATCCTGGTGCCAAAGGGCGACAGCGTGTGAAGCTTCACCCGGTGTTACTGTCATTAAAGCTGTGTTGCTCTAGCTTCTATGCAAGGCCAGACAGAGAAGCAGCAAAGGGCCCAGCTTTGGAGCGTGGGAGGCCGGGGGCTCTGCACCGTTCAGGGCAACTTACTTAACCCGCAGGGCCTCAGTTTCCTTCTCTGTAAAACCACGGCCATTGGAACACCCATGGCAGAAGCTTGGTGTGAGGACGGAAGGAATTAACATGCGTAAACAATACGATCAGGCAGTTCCCGCTGTGGCTCAGTGGGTTAAGAACCCGACTAGTATCCATGAGGATGCAGGTTTGAGCCCTGGCTTCGCTCAGTGATTTAAGGAGCTGTGGTATAGGTCGCAGATGTGGCTCAGATCCCACGTTGCCGTGGCTGTGGCTGTGGCCGGTAGCTCCGATTCCACACCCTAGCCTGGGAACTTGCATGTGCTGCGGGTGTGGCCCTAAAAAGAAAAAGACAAAAAGAATATCATTGGTACCCAGCCAATATTATCTCGATGATGATGATGGCAGTTGCCATCGTAAGAGGAAGGACCAGGTCTCTGCTCCCAGGTGGCACCTGCTGAGCGAGATGTCCTCTCTCTTCTGGGCATAGAGGCTGCATCTCCTTGTCCACGGGGACCGTTGTGCCCAGAGCCCTAGAGCGGATGGGACCTCTGTGGGAGGAGGCCCAGGCTCGGCTGGCTCAGGAGGGACCATGAGCCACGCTGTGCTAAGGGGTCTGGGCGCTCTTGCCCTACTTCCTCCTGGATGATTAGGATTCAGTTAGAAGCTCCTCTTCTCCATCTGTGTGTGACTCTTGGCTGTGCCTAAGGCACCCGGGTCGGCCCCCTTGCAGGGCGACCGTGCACCCCAGGAAGGCCAGCTCATTTTAACAGCAAAGGACGTAAACCACGTGGGAAAGAAGCTTCTGTAACAAAAGACCCCCACAGACTAGCATGAAAGTCATCCTAGTCCTGCTCTTCGCCTTGGTCCTCGTCCCCAAGCCCATCCTGGGCCTTTACATCCATTATCCAGTTTCACCCTCTCCCTGTTTCGCAGAGGTGTTTCCTTCTCCATTTTACTGACAAGGAAGCTGAATCCCGTCGGGTGACTTGTCCTGGGTGTCACAGCACGGGGCTGTGTCGCTTCGGCCCGTGGATGCTTTATCACCACGAGTGACCACTTCCTGAATGTATTTTGGATTATCCACCTTTTGACTCTGCCGCCCCTTAGAGCAGCACGACTCTGCACGCCCCTCCCTCTGACAGTATTTTTACGTATGTCATGTATTTTCTCGTTGGGCACGTGCATAATCCTGGGGGGCTGGGCGGGGGCCTGGAGGGAATGGGGGGCCTGTCTGGGTGGGCCAGGAGAGTGTACGAAGGTGGTCCTTTCCGCCAGCTTCCTTTGGATTCTTTCTGCATCATAGCCCTTTACGAGGAACCTCCGGGTTCCCAGGCCGACACGTCACTTGCTCCCTCCAGATGAGGGCTGATAACCTTCCCGGGCTGCCAGTCATGGCAGCGAGGTTCTCCCTGGACCAGCGGCCCCTACAGGTACCCTCTGCTGCGTGACAAACCGCCCCAGGGCTCACTTGCTCGAAAGAACAAGCATGCTGCGGTTCCCAGATGCTGTGCGTTGCTGGCGCTCCGACACACCGCTGCGTTCACAGGCCTGGTCATTTCCAATCCAGGGTCCCCGCGGCTGAAGCACGGGGGTGTTTGCCGTGCCAGGTCACCCTGGACGTGCACCAGGACCCCGAGTGCACGGCCTCAGATCGATCGCTTTTGCAGAAGAGGAAACCGAGGCACGGGAAGAGAGGGGAGCTTGGCGCACAGGGAGTTAGCGGCAGTGCTGGACCCAGAGTCCGGCTGCCCTTCCCCCGCCCCGGTGCCTCCCTCCCACAGGCACTGGCAGCTCAGCCGAGGTGTTCGAGGCTCTCTGCCAAGCTCACCTGCAGCCCTGAATCAGCCATCCATGGTGATGGAGAACCCCGGGCTGTCAGGGAGCAATCCAGGAACCCCAAATTCAGGATGCCGCTCTCTCCAGGGTCCCTGGCCATCAAGGAGGCAGTCACAGCAAGTGGGAGCGTGACGGACTCACCCTGCCCCACGCTGCCGTTCACAGTCCTTCAGAAGGAATCGCAGTCAGAAGGGACTCCTCTTCTGACTTCCTCCTGTTCCGGGGGGTGTTCACGACCACGGGATTCGGAGCCCCCCCGAGCGTGTCTTGTCGCCCACCTGGCATGGCCTGTCTGTCGCCATTCTTTACCTGTCACCACCATTGCCCGCCAATGGCTGGAGACTGGGGTTCCCTGAGCAGGAGTGGACCCACCAAGGGTCCGAGGATCAGCCATCAGACCCTCCTGACCTTGGTTTTCCTTTTCCCATCACTTGGTCTTTTCTTCTGAAGTTAATGCGTTGATTCTTTTTATATACTTTTTTCTTTTTCTCTTCCTCGTGTGTGTGTGTGTGTGTGTGTGTGTGTTGTTTATAACTCTGTTGAGATATAGTTAACAGATCATACAATTCACCTATTCAAAGTGTACAGCTCAAAGGTTTTTAGTCTTCGTTAACTTTATCAGCCTTTATTCGTCTTTTTAGTTTTTATTCACAGAGTTGTGCAGTCCTTACCACAACCCAAGCTCTGAACATGTTTATTCCACCAAAAAGATACCCCGCCATCATTAGCAGTCAGGTCCCATTTCCCCCAGGCTCCTCCCCCTCCAGTCCAAGACAGCTATTCGTCTGCCTTCAATCTCTAGAAATCCGCCTGTTCTGGAATCCTATCCTATGCAGTCTTTGGACGGGCTTCTTTTACTCAGTTTAATGTCTTCACGGTCCATCCAGGTTGGAGCAGGTGTCAGCTGTCTCTTCCTTTTATTGCCAAATAAATGTCCATATGTATGGACATATGTTTTCATTTCTCTTGGGTATAGACATAGGAGTGGAATTGTGGGGTGAGATGGTAACTCTGTGATTAATCTTTAGAGGGACGGCCAGACTGTTTCCCAAAGCAGCTGCACCATTTTACACTGCCACCAGCAGGACACTAGGTTTTCAATTTCTGCACATCCTCACCAAGGCTTGTTGTTGTCCATCTTGTTGATTATAGGCATCCTAGTGGGTGAGAAGTGGTATCTTGTGGTTTTGATCTGCATTTTTCCAGTGATTAATGATGCTGAGCTTCTTCTCATATGCTCTTGGCCATTTGTATACTTTCTTTGGAGAAATATTTATCTAGATCCTTTGTGCACTTTTTAAAAATTAGGCTTTTTATTCTTGAGTTGTAAGAATTCTTTATGTTCTAGATGCAAGTTCCTTATCACATATATTCTTCCCATTCAGTGAACTGTCTTTTTCACTTTCTTGATGGTGGCCTTTGAAGCACAAATGTTTTTAATTTTGATGAAGTCCAATTTATCTTTTTTTTTTTTTTTTGGTTGCTTGTGGCTTATGCTTATCCAAGAAACCATTGTCAAATCCAAGGACACGAAGATTTACCTCTATGTTTTCTTCTAAGAATTGTATAGTTTGTCTCTTATATGTAAGTCTTTGGTCCATTTTGGGTTGGTTTTTACATATGGTGTGAGGTGAGGGTCCGACCTCATGCTTTTATATGGGGGCACCCATTTGCCTTAGCCCTATGTATTGAAAAGACTATGCTTTCTCCATGGCATTGTTTGGTCACTCTTAACTGTAGTTTCTGAAAACACTTTTTATTTCTTAAGACCTTAAAGATACACTGAATATGCATCTTGCACCATTTTTAAGTTGTTGCTCAGTTCTAGAAGGCTCCCATTTGATTATTTTTTTATTAGAAAGTGATATATGCACAAACACATTTGACTTCTTAAGAGATAGGAGAGGTGAGGTTATGCTGCAGAAACAAACAATCCAACGTCTAACAATTTATTGCTGTCTTAAGCTCAAGTCCAATGCCAATTGGTAAGGCAGGCCCTCCTCGTCACGGTCCTTCAGGGACCTGACGTGTGAAGTCTATAGCTTTATAAAATAAGCCTTCACGGAGTTCCTGTTGGGGCTCATTGGGTTAAGATCCTGACTAGTATCCATAAGGATGCAGGTCTGATCCATGGCCTCATTCAGTGGGTTTATGATCTGGCCTTGCTACAAGCTGTAGTGGAGGTCGCAGATACAGCTCAGAATTAGCGTTTGCTGGGGCTCAGGAAAAGAATGTGGCAGGCAAGTCCTGGTTCTTAGACATTTCCCAGACTGCTTTCTTGAACAAATGGAATCTAAAGGATGGCAAGAGCTTTGAGGTACCCGGTGAACCGTCACAGGAGCGCAGTGAGTGCAGGTTCAAAACTGGAAACCCAGTTCTGCCGCTTATCATCTGTGCGATTTTAGGCAAGTTAGCTGACTTCCCGAAGCCTCGCTTTTTCCTGTGTACAGTGTCCAACTTGCAGGAGAAATAACAGCGGTGTACGTGAGAGACACCCAACAAACCAGTTCCCTTCTTCCTCATCTGCCACGGGACGCACTCTGTTGGTTCCTCCCGAGACCCTCAGCAGAGGTTAGGGCTGGGGTAAGGGTCACCATTTCTGCTTTAAGGTGCAACAATTGCACTTGGTCTGGGTGCTGCCCAGTGAACTCCTCACTGAGCAAAGACTTAGGCAAAGACTTAGCACTGTTTCTAAAAATGACCCAGGGATACTCAGCGCCCCTTGAAAACCCAGGGGAAGGGTGTGCTTGAGCACGTGCCTGCCTGGTGCCGTCATTTCCTAACCCGGAAGAGAGGGCTGTGAAAAGCCACGAGGAAAGGCAACTTGTGGGTTCCCGCATGCTGCCCTGGCGCTGAGCTCGCTCTGGAAGCCTCCTGCTCACCCCACGCCAGCTCCGTCTGCCCTTCCACGCGTGGGCCAGAGGGGGGGGCACTTGATCTTGTGGCCTCCACTCTGAGACAGAAGAGTAGTGGGGACAGAGTGGCAGACCTTCCGGGGCGTGTGTGTGTAATGGCCCCAGTCTGGGAACAGTAAGAGGACTTTCCTAGTGTAGAAATGTCACCTCAGGCTGTCTGAAAGGAGATCTCCAGGCTGCTGACCCCAACTCTGTCACCAGAGCAAAGCCATGGATCAGCCTGTCTTTCATGCCAGGTGGACAGGCTACTGAAGGGTGAAGGGTCATGGCAGGCAGCTGGGGTTTCCAGATCTGAACCAAGGCTGAACTTCTGTTTAAAGCAAATTTAAAGGGGAAAAAAAACTTACGCAGTTCCCTCATGGCTCAGTGGATTAAGGACCTGGCATTGTCACTACTGTGGTTCTGGTTATAGCTGTGGCATGGGTTCGATCCCTGGCTGGGGAACTTCCGTATGCCACAGGCATGGCCAAAAAACCCCCCAAACTTCCCTGCCTAAAAGATGAAAAAGACTGTTTTTCTCTTTAGCCGGGGTCCAGGTGGCTGACCCTGGACCCGCTTTTCCTGAGCTCCCTGCACCGTAGAGCATAGAGGCAAGCGTTGCCCACCCCTCGCCCTAATCCCACCTCCCCAGTCGGTTTCTGCTGCTCACAGTCTGCCCAGCACATTTCATAACTGTTAGTGGAGTAGCTGGAGCACGCCCAGCATTGTACAAGGTGCGGGATAGGATTCCATTCCTGTTCTCAGGGTCAGAGGTGTGTCCATCTTAGTAAAACTAACTTTTAAAAACACTTCTTGTAGCTTTCTTGTGGAGCAGTGGGTTAGGGACCTGGCATTGTCACTGAGGCAGCTCGGGTCGCTGCTGTGGCACAGGTTTGGTCCTGGCCCGGGAACTTCCATATGCCATGGGCGTGGCCAGAAAGCCAAAAACCTCTTATTAATGCACAATATACGCTTGTCAGTTGCATAGATCCTATGTACGTGAAACAGCTCAGTGAGTTTTCACAAACTAAATCCAGTGCTCAGGTTAAGAACAGAACATACAGGAGACCCACTCACTTCCCACCACCCCAAGATGCTCTGGTTCTGACAGCAACGAGAGCTAACTTGTCGTGCCTTGTGTCCCAGACAGCAGAGTAAGGACCTTACATCTATTGGCTCATTTAATTCTCACCCATAGATATGAAGGCACAGTGAGAGGAGCACACAGCTAGCAAGTGGGTGAATCTAACATTGTCCCCAACTACGACCCTTACCTGGAAACAAGTAGAGCCTGGTGCTTGCTCTGTGCTGAAACAGTAATGCCTAACATAGCTCCTGGGTCTGCTCTCCTGACAGCAGCCTAGGGATCTGAGCCAGGCCTTCATGAATGGATAAGAGCGTCCCTAGCAGATAAAGGGGAGAAGGCGGGTAAGCAGAGTTGGAAGGTGCAGGGGGCCAGTGTGTGGCGGGGGTGGGGCAATTCGACTGGGAATTTGAAGGACTCCGTGGAGCAGGATTGTACTTTCAAGTGTTGTGACTTTGCTGGGACAGGTGAGGGACTTGCTGGGGTTTAGACTCAGCGCTGAGCCCTCAAGAGTGAGACCGTACACGACCTGCTTACTTTCCTCGCTCAGAGGTGTGGGATGGGATAGGACCCAGCCCTGCCAGAGATGTCCTTGGCTTGGCCTCTGAACAAGGGTGCAGTTCTGGTTGTACACTCTCAGGGGCTGCAAGATAGTGTCTGGTTGTTTTCACAGTGTGTGTTTGGGTTAGGTTCAAAAAAGTGACTCCGCCCCCATCTTTGGAGACTCTTTTTAACCCAGATGGCAGAAAGGAGACAGTCACCAATTTTTGAGGTAACTGAGACTATGAAGGGGGGAAAAAAGAGAAGACGGGTTCATCGCAAAAAGAAAAGTTTGCGTGGGTCAAGCACTTTCTATGTGCAAGGCCGTGGCGGCGGCGGAGGTGGGGGGTAACTGAATGCACAGGACTATGACTATTACAGGAGAAGGAGGAGAGGCGTGGTGTCCATTTGGTTTGCCTGGAAAGGCTGCTTGGAAGACGTGAGTCTTCACACAGAAGCGTGATTTGGGCTTGGGGAAGTGAGATGATATTATGCAGAAGTATTCAAGTGAGAAAGCCAAAGCCAGAACTTTTGGACACCAGGGTTAGAGCCCAGCAACGGGCGGAGAGCCTGGAACTCGATCTAATGAGGTCGGGCCCTGCACCGCCGGAACGGGTGCCTTGGACACTCCTGAACTCCTGTGGGAACCGTCATGCACCGTCTCTGCCCAGACATCCTCGGCCCCGCCCTGGCCGATGCCCCGGGTCTCTCCGCACCCCGGCCGCGGGACCCGCCCAGTGCTCTGGCGGCCTGCTGGGTGCTGTCTCGGGTCCGCAGCCGTCGGCCGGCTCGCCGCGCCCCGCGCCCCTCCTTCCCGCCCAGCCCTCCGCGCTCCCCCGCTCCCGGCGCGGCGCAGCGCAGCGCCGGCTCCTCCCGAGGCTGCATTGCAGACGCCGCCGCCGCAGGGCGCGCCAGGGCTGCGCCGGGAGCCCGGGCCCGGGTACGCTGGGCCTCTGGGTGTGCGACTCGCGAACGAACCCGACGGCTCCGTGGGCCGGGAACACGCGGCTCGAGCGCCCCCGCCGCACGGCGCAGGCCCCCGAGGAGATTGTGGGCCCGGGGGAGCAGGCGCGGCCGTCGGGCTCGGGGTCTCTGCCCTCGAGTGGACCTCGGCCACCCGGCTGGCAGGTCTTCTGCAATCTGGGCGGGAGTTGGGGGGCTAGCGGCGGCGTCGCGTGGGGCCGCGGCGCGCCCGGGCCAGCGGGGCCGCGCTGCGCCCGCACCCTCCGGCCCGGGCCCGCCGCCGTCCAGCGCGGCGCCGCGCGGCTCCGGCGCAGTTCCGGCGCAGTCCCCGCGCCGAGCCGCTCCGCTCCCCACACCTGCCTCTGCCCGGTTCCAAGTGACGTAGCGCTCTCCTATTGGCCCTCGGTGCTCGGAAGGCGGGGCCGAGGCCGGTGAGCTCACCGCCGCGCTTCGTCATTGGTCCGGGCGGCGCACTCGGGCTGTGGCGGGGAGACAGCGGTACCCGGAGCCGGAGTCGTTCCAGCTGCGGCTTGTGGAGCTGAGCGGGTCGGGCCAGGGCTGGGCTGTCGGGGCTGGGCCGGGCGGGGCCGCGCGGGAGGAGGAGAAAGACAGAGGCGGCTCGGCGCCAGCCCGACCGAGCGTTGGCCGTGCTCACCAAGTCCGAGTGAGTGTGCGTGGGGCCGAGGGGAGAGTCGGCCCGGCGCGTGCGGGGCGAGGGCGGCGGCCGGCGGAGGCGCGCGGGGCGGCCGGGCGCGCGGGGGCGGGGCCGGGGGCGGGCGCGCGCCGCGGCGTGGGGCGCACCCGTGCTCGCGGCGGGGGGCGCCACGGGGGCGCGCGTGTTTACCCGAGGTGGGGAGGGAGTGTGTTGGAGTGGGTGGGAGGACACGCGCGTTTGTGGAGGAGCGGGAGGAGGGCGTGGGAGGGGCGCGCGTGTTCATGCGAGGGAGAGCGGTGTTTGGCCGCGCGAGTGTGCGTGGGGCCCGGCGCGTGTTTACGGGGCAAGCGTGCGGGCGGGGTTGTTTGGATGAGCGTGCGGGGCGCGTGTTAAGGGAGCGAGAGGGAGGGCGTGCTCCTGTTTGCAGGGCCAGGGTGCGAACACGGGTGTTTACGAAGCGAGTGGCAGAAACGGGGGGAGCGCGTGAGCTGCTGGGAAGAGCGAAGGGACTGTGCATGTTTTGACGCCTGAGCGCGCTTGGGGCCCGGCGTGTGTTTACTAAGCGAGTGTGTCTGGGTGGGTGGGGGGGCGGGGCCACGCGTGTTCGTGGAGCGAGTCGAGGCGCGGGAGGAGCGAGGCTGGGAGCGCTCTCGCGTTGCTGCGAGGCGGTGGGGGCGGGCGTGGGTGTGAGAACACGCGTGTGCGCGCGAGGGAGTGGGCGTGTTTGGGTGAGTGGTGGTCTGGGGACGCGCGTGCGGGGAGCGGCCGGGCGTGAGCTGCGCGGGCGCCCGTGTGGCTGCCGGCTGGTTTTTGTTTGCTTGGCGCGTCTGGCGGCGGGCTTTTTGGATGGAGCGCTCGTTCCCGAGGCCGGGCACGGGCAGAGAGGCGGGGACAAGCGTCCCCACTTTGGGGCGCGCGGAGAGGGGCGGGGATAGGTGCCCCCTCCACTGGGCGCGGGGAGAGGGGCAGGAACAGATGCCAGGTCCAGGGAAAGAGAGTCGAGGACCTTCCTCGTGCCCCCTCGGCAAAGAGAGGGGCCAGAACAACCTGGCTCTCGGCCCCAGGCGCCTCTGCAGGACGAGGCGGTTGGAGGCTGCCTTTTCCTAGCAGGCCAATGGAGTGAATGAACGTTTTATTAATCCTTGCGTAGATCGCGGCGGGGAAAGTTGGTTGAGCCCAGAGACCAAAGGTTTGGAAGAACTTCCTGAGAGCTTTGTTTCCCTGCAGACCAGGGATTGGCGAGGCGCGCTGACCCATGCTTCCACCAGCCAGGCCCCCCCGTGGGCTGGAATAGATAGCCAGAGTGGCCTTCTTACATTCTTAAGATTTCTGCTGCCGTGGTTTCCCACACCATATCAAAGGCGGCCCGATGGTGTTCAAATGTTGAGACCATTTTTCAGTCTCCGTGGATTTCTGCAGGCATCAAAACAAATATCTTCTTAATCAGCTGCTTCACCAGAAAGTGATGGCGATATTTTGCTCGCAGTTGATTGATACGGTTTCTGCTGGTTGACCTGAACTATGTAATTGGCAGAGCAGACATGGTAAACATGAGACGTGCTCTCACATAGTAAGGAAGTGCCTCCTATATTGTTTGCTTGAAATATTTTTCTTCTTCCAGTGAGGCCAAAACCTGAAATTTTAAAATTGCGCTCTCCCCAAGTTTTGTCACATACGGTGAAATGGCTGGCTGCATATAAAGAGACTCTTTCCTCTCTCCGCCTAAAAGAATTGTTCAGAGAGTGTCTCTACAGAGTCTGTGTCACATAGAGAAACTATTGCCTGGGAATCTGATAAGGAGAAATACATAAAACACGTTTCATGATGTGTGTTTATAGAAAAATATTGTTTTGAGACCAGAATTAGATCATAGCAAATAGGCTTATGTTTCTCTTTTTCTATTAGGTTTGGAGAGTAATAATGCTTAATGTTCTAGAAAGTAGCATTTACTTACAGGATGTGCACTTCCCAAATTCAGCTTAGTGGTGAAAACAAGCAGAGGGCTGCCTCCCATTCCTAAGGGACTTCCATCTGAGTATCCTAATTAATTATTTTCCAGATAATCTAAGTGGAAGCACAGTGTTTAATGAAGTAGCTGATAACAGCATTGTATGCTTTGAGGATTCTTCTCTGCTTTTGTGATAAACATGTGGAGACACATTATTTTCTTTGGTCCTTTATTTAGGGCTCTGCTGGGCCTTCGTGTCTATATCAGCAGCTGTCACTGCTGTAGGTGTGTTCATGCTGGACTGTCCTAGAAACATGGGTAACAGGTGAAAGTGAGCTTTTTGTGAGAAAGTGAAGTTCAAGACTCCCTTGACCTTGAAAGTTTCCCGCGTGAAAACTGTGGCTCTGATGGATGGCTAAGATTCAGATGCAAGAGCTCCAGCCCTTCGGGAAACGTCATTTTTGGTAGTCTAGAACTTCCTTTAGGAGCCAGCATAGGTGTTCTGATGTTTTTGATCCTTGCTGTTGTGAACATCTGAGGTTGCTGAACTGGGCTTGTTGGCTGCTTTTTAAACATGTTTAAGGAAAATGTTCTTCTTACATTTCGTTTCTACGTTTGCTTAAAGCTCAACTTGCGGTATCTCCCAGAAGGGTCCACAAAGACCGTTTTGTTCAACTGGGCGCCGTTCTTTAGCTGGTGCCGTGGTTTCTGGAAGTCCTTCATTCTTTCTTAGCAGCTAATGCCTCCCCCGTCCCCCGTTTCTCGGCTGTTTCTGTGGGCCTGCTGTGTCTTCTCACCGTGAAAGCACTTTGCTCGCTCTGACTTAAAGCGATTTAATATTTGTATTCCATCGATCTTCTCGGGAGAAGACTGCGACGGCTGCCGGTTCTCCGTTGTTGAATATCAGCCGTGGCGTCCTGTCACAGTCTGTAAGCCGGATATTTGGGGGTTTATTCCAGTGATATGTTCCTTTGCCAGAAAGCTTTTGGCACCCACACGTGATGTAGTTTCTTTGGGCACACCTCCCCGTTTTCTTTTTTAAAGTGATTTAAGATCACCTGCAGCGCCGATACACACGGTCAAGCAAGGTGGGAGTAAGTGCTCTAAAGAAGGGGTGACCAAAAGAAAGTGAGGATCCAAGAAGGTGAAATGGGGGGGCGAAATTAGTAAATGACCTTCATTCCAGAAAGCCGTGCACACTTCCTGGCGGCGGGCCGCGGACTGCGCGGGGCTTTCTGGCAGCGGTGGGGCACAGGCCAAGTGCGGTCTCCCTCACACCCGACCCGTGTCGCGTCGTCCTCTACTCAAGTTCAGCGCCGATGAGGGCGAGTCTAGACGAGGTGCGGAGCGTTTCCTTGAAGACCGCGTGCTGGCCCTGGTCACGTTTGACAGTGAGGAAGTGCCTGGGAACCCGCCGGGTGACCCCCCGGGTGAGGACACTGAGCCTGTGGTCACCAAGGTCGTCCGTGATGGTCTCAACCCATCCCGAGTGGATGCCCTCCAGTCCCGTGACCAGCTTTTCTTAAGTTCCTCCAGATGTATTAAATTAGCATTTATCAGCTACCGGAACTCACCAGTTAGTCTCTGCCTTTGTTAACCTTTCTTCTGACTTTCGCCAGTCTCCCAGTCTGAACCCACTCTGCCAGCCAGCCTTCCCCTGGCAGCCACGCCGTGCGAACCCTGTGTTGCAGCCAGGCCGCTGTGCCCCCGCCCCGCACCCCATTTTAAATCCTCCCTCCTTGTTCTCTGAGCCCGGCTCAAGTTCTGGCTCATTAATGAACCCTATCCTGTCACCTCCCAGGTTAGATTAGCAGCTCTTCGTGGGGCAGGTGGCCCTTCGGCCGGATTCCCCCTCCCCCGCACCTAGCACAGCGGCATCTGGAAGTTGGAGTTTAGAAATACTGTTAGTTGGAGTTCCTGTTGTGACTCAGTGGTTAACGAATCCAACTAGGAACCATGAGGTTGCAGGTTCGATCCCTGGCCTTGCTCAGTGAGTTAAGGATCCGGCATTGCCGTGAGCTGTGGTGTAGGTTGCAGACGCAGCTCGGATCCCGCGTTGCTGTGGCTGTGGCGAAGGCTGGCAGCTACAGCTCCTGTTAGACCCCTAGCCTGGGAACCTCCATATGCCGCGGGTGCGGCCCTAGATAAGGCAAAGAGACAAGAAAGAAAGAAAGAAAGAAAGAAAGAAAGAAAGAAAGAAAGAAAGGAAGGAAGGAAGGAAGGAAGGAAGGAAGGGAGAAAAGAAGAAAGGAAGAAATGCTGTTAGTTGACCAGACAGTCGCATGCCTGGTATTACTCCCGGGACGGAGTGAGAAGAACGTGACGAGACTGTTCCTTCGAGACTAAAGCAAACCTGATCCTATGTCCTGAATTCAGTTCAGGGAATTTAGGCCCAGACTTCACAAGATCTCCCATTCGGGCCAGTTCAAGTTCCCGAGGGGATCTGGGTTTCCATTTAAGGGGTCCTGCAATGGCCTTAAAAGTCCTGGCCTGTACCAGTGTAAAACAGCTGGACCCAGCACTGGTGGTGTCTTTCGGGCTTTCTTAGGACCGGCCAGAAGCTCGCTGTCTAGGGAGTGTGCATAGAGAACGGCCGCTGGCTTTAATAACTTTGGCAGGATGAGTACCCGGCTTCTGTTCGAGCTCTGTCTCTTGGTACATGAGGAACCACAGGTGAATCGCCTTACGTCTCTGGATCGGTGCCGTCCCTGTTTTCTAAGTCCATTAGTCGTGGTTCAGGAGATTAATTTAGTCATCAGCATCATCAGTTTTTAAAATCAGAATGGCTTGCGCGTAGTATGGGTAGGTGTCAGTTTGGAAAGTTTTTATTTCAGAGGGGTGTGCGTGTGCATGTGTGTGTGTGTGTGTGCGCGCGCGCACGCACTCGTACACGTATGTACTGCGTTCTGTTGCTTTCTGTGGGCTGCAGTCAAAAGCTGGAAAGCCCCTGGACCAGACAGTTCACAATTCCCTTTAAATCTCAGAGTTCTGTAGTGATTCTCTTCTGTAGAGTGTGTTTTATGGTTATGACCGTTGACTTGGCAGTAATTTAAGGCCCGCATGAGCTATACTTCCACAGGGACAGAATTCAACAACAGAAGGTCCCCGGTTAGGCAGGAGCTCAGCATACCTACCTTTTCTATTTTTTCTGGTTTATTTGGGTAACCACAGGGTTTCAAATGAGCATGACAGCTTCTTTCTGCCATAATTTATCCCATGTTTTATAGGGAACTTCAAATGATTCCTATATACTGCCACTAAGGTATATTTAATGATACTGAATATTTTTGTAAGTGAAAGCAAAAATTTTCCAGGATTTATTTAGTGAAAGGACCCACATTTCAGGTGGTAGATTCACTTTAGGCTCCTCTAAAGCTTTTGGTGACAGAATTCCAACTCAAACTGGCTTCTGTAAAAAAAAAGGGAATTTTCTCCTAAATCCGCTTTGGGAGCTGTCTTCGGGTACGGCTGGTTCCAGGTGCTCAAGGGATGTCTTTAGGGACCTGTCTCTCCCTCTCTTGGCTCTACTCCCCTCTATGTTGATTTTATTCTCAGGCAGGGGTTCCAGAAATGGTAGCAAAATGGCCCATTCAAAGCTCCAGTCTTCTGTTTTGCCAGTTTAGCAAATATGTCTGGAAAGACAGCACTTCTCTCCCAGTAGTTCCAGGAAATGGCCTGTTCTTACTGGCCCAGCCTGACGTGTGTCCAGCCAGTTGAATAAGGAGAGGTGGGACCCCATTAGCGAGACCTGGCTCCCAGCCCTGGAGATGAGAATTGGGGTTTGAACCCCTGAATTGAGCACGGGGCAGGAGAGGCTCCCAAAGGAGAGTCAGGGTGCCAGGACCGGGGCAGAGATGCCCCACAGGTGAGCTGCGCTGTCTTCACCCTTGCTGGTCGTGTTCCCAGAGGAAGCACCCTTCATCCTGAAACCGTAGAAGCTTGTAACAGGGCTCCCCCCCCATGCTTTCAATCAACCTGGAAGTGGGTGCTGACCAACAATTCCTAGGACTGTTTTCAGAAAATATGGTTCAAGTCCTTAATATTTTTTTTTGTCTTGTTTTTAGGACTGCACCCAAGGCATATGGAGGTTCCCAGGCTAGGGGTCGAATTGGAGGTACAGCTGCCAGCCTACACCACAGTCACAGCAATGTGGCATCTGAGTCGCGTCTGCGACCTACACCACAGTTCATGGCAACACCAGATCCTTAATCCACTGAGTGAGGCCAGGGATCAAACCTGCATCCTCATGGATACTAGTCAGGTTCATTAACCACTGAGCCACAACGGGAACTCCTCAAGTCCTTAATATTATACCCTGTGGTTCGGATTAATCAACCAAGAATCTATTTAAACACTCTTTTGTCTTTTCTAGTGAAAGAAACCAGTCATTCCATTCTAATCAGGATCAATCCCCCTGGCGTGTGTGTGTGTGTGTGTGTGTGTGTGAAAGATGTTTTCTCTAACAATGTAAAAAATAAGAAGTACCCAGCCCAAACCAGATAATGTTCTCAAAGTTTATAAGCCAGTTGAATAATGTTTCCCAGATAAACAGTGCAGTGAATGGTGGGTAGGTCCCCAGGTCAGACTGAGAACAGAAAACTTTTGAATCCATACCAGATACCCTTAAGTTTGCAGGAGAAAAATGTTTCAAATGGCTGCGCATGCATATATCACATATATACTGTAAAACACTGAATTTCTTAATCTATATGAAATGTAAATACGTAGTCTATGTTTAGTGTCTTCCCAAACAAATGAAAAAAGTGACCTTCACATTTGAACGTTCAATGCTGTTGCTTGAACAGAAATAAATATACGTATACGTGAAATGACTTCAGTCACTGGAAGCTTCTTGGTGAAGATTCTTGATTCATAGGATAGAACCCAAAATGATTCTCCGAAATTACAAAGTCTCTAACTTGTCAGAAGAATAAACCCAGAGAGAGAACATCGTTTTAACTTGTTGATAACATAACCCTGACATTATCATTATCAGAGTTACAATCATATTTTTATTCCTTTTTTTTTCTTTTGTTTTTATGGCTACACCCGCAGCGTATGGAAGTTCCCAGGCTAGAAGTCAGATTGGAGCTGCAGCTGCCGGCCTATGCCACAGCCATGGCCACACCAGACCTAAGCTGCATCTGTGACTTGTGCCGCAGCTTGTGGCAACACCAGATCTTCAACCCACTGAGCGAGGCCAGGGGTCGAACCTGCATCCTCAGAGAGAGACAACATCAGGTCCTTAACCCACAAGCCGCAATGGGAACTCCTCATATTTTGATTCTTAAATTGAACAAAGAAAAGAATGAGAGAGATCCTTCCGCGGGATCTCGAAGAGTTAGGACAGTGACGAGGCGAACGTGGGTTTAAGAAGTGGTTCTGTGCGTCACAGGTGGTCTGAAGTAGAACTGACTGAACCACCAGAGGAGTGAGGCCGTGGGTCAGGATTGGCACCGGCTAATCGGCTGATGGAGGGCAGGGAGGGAGAGGCGGCGGCTGAGCGGGGATGGATTAGGGCAGGGCGGGGACTGGGGAGGGAGGAAGAGGGGAGGAGGGAGGGGAGGGCGGGCTTTGGATGGGGGTCCCCCAGGCTTAGTGCCCACTGCCCTCGGGGCCGATTATTGACTGCGTGTTCCGTCGTTTAGCTGCGCCCTGAGGCTTCAGGCCACCTGCACCCTGAGCAGGATGGTGAAAGAAGCCCGGTTTGGAGACTTCCCTGAGGACAGCAAGATGGGACAACCCCACAGCTGGATGACATCAACTTGCAGCCCCATTTGGTGACAAGTGCTCTAAGTTTTTACCTTTGTCACCTAATCCCAAGGACGTTTCCCTGATTTAGAATTTGCAGAAACTTTGAGGACGACTTGGGCTGGGGGTGGAGCGCTGAGGGGCGGGGTGACACCAAGTTACAGCCTCCCAGCCCCGAAGTGTGGAAACCAGGAGCCCACAGACACGGGAGGGCAGCCTCTGACGCGTTCCTCTGTGGCGTCTGGAGCCGGGACACAAAACAGCCCTCGCGGGGCTCATGAAGCTGCTAATAAGGAGCTTGACGGTTAAAATTTCCTGAAGTTCTGGTGGTTCCCTTGGAGAAATACTTTCTGAATAAAATGGATAAAGTGGTATAATTTGGATTTTTAGAAACGTTTCCCTGTGATTCGTTTCCCTTTCTTGGCAGAAAGGCCTGTGATAATTTGTAAAGTGGCACCTTGCAATGGTTTTATCTCTTTTGAGCTGCTTTATAGCACGTCCAGTATTTGACAGCAGCACAGCTATTTCTTTCAAAAGACGGGCATCTCAGTCTGTTGATGTGGAAGGGACTTCACCTGTATTTATTCCGGGTTTTTACAAAATCTTACGGCACTCTAAGCTTTTGAGTCCTCTCTAGAGTCCAGTGTTGTAAAAAATGCATGTTTGTGGAACGTCTTGGACTGAGAGCCCCTCACGAGTTAGCAGGACGGGTGGGGACACCTCACAGGTGGCATTTCCACAGTTAGCCCCAGGAGAAAAGCATAGCCAACGGCAGCTCTGAATAAGGTATGGAGAGTGAGTCGGAAACAGCCAGGAAAGGATTCTTCCTTGTGGAACCCCAAACACGTGGTTTTCAGTCAGATTCTGAAACCCACCAGGAACTCAAGGCAGGTAACATCTCTTAGGATCAGAAGTATTTGCTAGAAGCAGCCAGGATTTTTTTTTTTTTTTTTTGACATCTTTGTTCCCGGTACCGTGTAACACATCTTACTTGCAGAGTTTTCTCCCTTTTTTTTTTCTTGATCACATCTTCATCTTTGCTCCTCATGGTCTCCGCCCCAGTCTTATCGCAGAGCATGGCTGGGAAAGATGAAGCTGATTCAGTGAAAGCATTGTTATATGCCAGTCTCAGGTGTTTGTTCATTTTTTTTTTTTTTTTTCAAAAGCCTGGTCCCGGACCCATTTGATAGGATTAGGAAACTGCCCCAGTGAAAAGGGAGGGAACTGCTTTTAAGAACTGAGCTGGAGGAGTTCCCTGGAGGTGCAGCAGGTTAAGGATCCGGTGTTGTCACTGCAGCAGCTCTGGTCACTGCGGTGCCTAGGGTTCGATCCCTGGCCCGGGAACTTCTGCATACCAAAAAAACTTGGCTGGAGCAGAGTCCCACAGAAGTGACTGACGGAAACAGACATCTTGTTCTTTGCCACCTGGTTTACCTTGTGCTTTGTGAAATCCACATATTCTGTTTTGGACAGGTGGAAGTAAGTCTCTGGTTGAGTAAGTATTTATTGAAGGCTTGCCGTGCTCCGGACCTCGGGGAGAGGGCAGAGGGAGGGCAGCTGCGGCCCCTGACAGCTGTGAGCTCTGTCTCCACCTTTACTCCCACCAGGCTGAGGTTCTCGGGAGGAAGGCTCACATCTGTTGTGGTGTTTGTGTCCCTGGTGGCCAGCACCACAACCTGAGTGACCCCGCTCACCCTTCCAGCCCCAGGGCCCCGGCGCACGGGTCCCAGCAGCTGATGTTTGTAGAATGAGTCCGTTCTGGCCCCGATTCTCCAAAGTTCTTCCCCAAGGAGTTGGAATGGATTTGTTTGTTTGGCACAGCCAGGCGCCACAGGACAACCTTCTGATGGTCGGATTCTCAGCCCTTGACAGTCCCGTGCGTTTGGTGCAGGTTTCCGTCTCTGCAGTTGTTATTCTCATAATCGGGGTTTTCCTTCTCCACTTCCTCAGTGCACGCCCTTAATGTTTCATCGCACGCTCACGTCCCCCTGTCCAGGTTAGATGGTGGTTTGCAAGCCCCGCTGGAGCACTTTTCCCTTTAAAGACCCCCTTGGTGGAGTTCCTGTTGTAGCTCAGCAGGTTCTGAATCCAGCTAGTACCCATGAGGACACAGGTTCGATCCCTGGCCTCGCTCAGTGGGTTAAGGATCCAGTGTTGCCACAAGCCGTGGCGGAGGTCACAGACATGGCTTGGAGCTGGTGTTGCCGTGGCTGTGGCATAGGCTGGCAGCTGCAGCTCCAGTTCGACCCCTAGTCCAGGAACTTCCATACGCTGCAGATGCAGCCCTAAAAAAAGGAAAACAGAGTGCATTGGTCTTGGTGGTAGTATGCCTCTTCCTTGGTCCCGTCACCCGTTTCTGGAAGGCCTCAGGCCATGAGTGACCGCGTTTCCTCTTTCCACCCTGTGTTGAAACTGCTGAGGCCGCGTTCTCTAGACTTGTTGCTTTTTGGAAAGTTAGCACAGACATAGAAAGTGCTTCTCTGTCGCACGGACAAGATAAAACTGGCTTGGAATTCCGGCTGAGCCCCTGCCCGCCTTTGCTCTCACACGACGTCCCTGCCGTTGCCCTGCCTTTAACCGCAGCTGGTTTGCTGCATTAATGACAATGAGATTGGGCTCTGGGTCAGTCAGGTCTGAAGCCGAGCCCCTGGGGTTCCACGGAGCCTCCGCGTGCTTGGAGAGGCAGCTTGGCGTGTCTGCCCTCGTGCCCCTCGGGCTCTGGTTTTGAGAGATGTCACCCAGGCAGAAGCCGTGGCCGTGCCCTGCTGCCCTCACAGCAGTTGGTCTCCTCTCCGCTGTTGCGCCGTGTAAGTGATTTTGGCCTAAGACCCTGACTGCAGGGAGGGCGAAACGGACAGAGAAGAAAGACGCATCCCAGAACCGCGCGGGGAGGCAGGTCCCAAGACGCACCGCTAAGGCCCCTCTCCAGTGTTCGGGTCCATCAAAGCAGGGGAGTTGGTAAAAAGTGGATGAGGGCAGCCTTTCCTCGGGCTAAATTTAGCCATTGCTTTGGAAAATCAGAGTGGTACAGCCTGTGCCTTATCTGGGGCCGGCCCTTGCCCTCGCCGCCGCACTTGGCCGTCTTCAGCGCCTCGCCCGCGGGGGCGGCCCGGGCACGGCGGCGCCCCGCTCCTTCCGGGAAGGAATTCGGAGGCTCCGTGTTCCCCGACCTTCTGAGCTTCCTGCAAAATGCAGGCGGCTTCCGAAGCGGCCGTTACCCCGTCCTCTCCAGAAATAGTTCAAGTCCTGCCTCCTTTTGCCTCATCAGCCCTCCTGCCAGCACCGCCAAGGGCTGTAAATGGAACGAGAGACGGCCTCTCATCGCCGGTCCAAATAGCAACAGGAGGACACATGTGTGCCTGAGCCACAAATAACGCGTTTTAAAATAGCAGATGGTATTTGACGGTTGGGCCTTCATTCATTTACCTGCCAAGGCAGCGCCCGGCCCCCTGCCCCGGCGACCGGACCCCCAGCAGCTGTCCCGACCAGCGCGCGGCCGGGCGGGTAGTCGCCGTTCGCCGGTTCGCAGGCCGTGCGGGCTCGCGCACACTTTATGAGGCTGTTCCCTCCCGCAAACGCTCCCTTAGGTCGCCCGCTGTAAAAATGTCCCGTTTCCTCAATGACTTAGCCCGACCCACGCGTGACGCCCTCGCGTGGCTAATTATAGGCATGCCGTTGATGCAGGTGCGGCGCTGCAGCCGCCGTGTGTCCCCCGCTCGGCATGGGGAAGGGGGGTGTCTGTAAGGTGCGGAGCCCTGCTTTTACCGTGGAGCTCGACGGATAAAGAAAAGCCACGTGGCCATGCAGCTCGCGGGTGTCTGTGCAGAGGTCAGACCTTCCTCGGCTTCTGTGCGGGAGCCTCGCCCGGGCGGTCACGTGGCGTCCTCGCCTGCGCCCCCCGGAAACGGCGTCGGCCCCCAGACGCCGGCAGCTTTTTTATGTGCTTTCATGTCGGCTCCACGGGTTGGTTTTGTTTTTCCCTTTCTTTGCCCTTTTGTTTACAATCAAACTTTATTGGGGGATAGCTGACAGACAGTGTCGAGTTAGGTTCAGGTGTGCAGCCGTCTGACTCTGCTGTACATACACGTCTCTCCTGTGTTCAGATCCTTTTCCCGCAGGTCACTGCAGCGCATCCAGGAGATTTCCTCGTGCTGCAGAGCAGGTCCCTGTTACTCATCCAGTCCGGAGGCAGCCGAGGGTCTGTGCCGATTCCAGCCTTCTATTTATCCTCCCCCGCACTTCGACGGCTTGCTCTCCCTGGGAATCAGTGACAAAATGGGCTCACGGGTATATAGTCCCCGGGAGCCCACTGTGGAGAGCAGAGGTCACCAGAGCCCTGGTCCCAGGGCTTGGATGACCTCATCAACAAACTGGTTTCTGAAAAAGTTCACAGTAGAAAATGATATTCCCAGCGTTCCTGTGTGGCTCAGAGGTCACAAACCCAACTAGTATGCACGAGGATGTGGGTTCGATCCCTGGCCTAGCTCAGTGGGTTAAGCATCCAGCGTTGCCGTGAGCTGTGGTGTAGGTCACAGATGTGGCTCGGATCCCGCGTTGCTGTGGCTGTGTACCTCCGATTAGACCCCTAGCCTGGGAACTCCCATATGCCACAAGTGCAGCCCTAAAAAAAAAAAAGAAAAGAAAATGATACTCCCTTCAATTGCCTGAGCTGAGCACCCGCCCTGTGTCTGGTACGCGGGCTACCAGGCTTTCAGAAAGCTCGCTCTGGTGGATGTAACACATGGGGGGAGATAACGGAACATCCACTTCCTAAGTGCTGTCGCACACAGAGCAGGGCATGCAGGTTTCCTGGGCAGCCTGGAAAGAGTGGTCTGAGTCTGACCTGTGCTCAGATCCTGCCCGGAGACATACGTATGACCTCGGGTTAAGTAACACTTTCGGAGCCTCAGCTTCCTGATCCGTAGGAAAGAGCAGGAAGAGGAAAATCAGAGTTGCGTTCAGGATTAGAAATAATGCACGTGGGGAGTTCCCTGGTGGCTCAGCAGGTTGAAGATCCAGCATGGTCACTGCTGTGGCACGGGTTCGGTCCTGGCCTGGGAACTTCCACAGGCTGTGGGTGCAGCCCCCACCCAAAAAAGAAAGAAAGAATATATGTGGAATGTCTGGACTATTTAGATGCTCGGTGGATGTTATGAATGATTATACTGAAGTGATGTTTGAAACACTCTCTGAAGAATAAGAATAAGGTGGACCTGGGGAAAGATGGACGTCACGCAAAGCCCCAAGGCCTGTAAAATTCCTGGTGGATTTGGAGAACAGTGAATAGGAGGGAACCCCTAAAAAGTAGCCCGAGACGGTGGGCAAAGAGTGTTCCGTGCCACCCCAGACGCCTTATGTTTTATTTTGTAGGTCACGGGGAGGGGGTTAAGGTTTTTACCCAGGTTATCCGATAGAATGTCAGAAACAGCTTCGTGTTGTATTGCTCAATACAGCCGTGACAATCAGGTGACAAGGTTTAAAATGAACCCCGAGAGCCTGAGAGGTCTGGCTAGCAGCTGGTTCCCGACACAGACGCTTGCTTTCATCAGATGCCCCAACACCTGGGACCCTCCACGTTTATACCAGCAAATCCCAAACCTCCTAAACTTAGAACACACCCTGGGGTTCTGACTTCACGGAGTAGTTTCTGTGTTTATTTGTTTTGGCCACTCATGCGTGGTATGCAGAAGTTCCCAGGCCAGGGATGGAACCCACAACACAGCAGCAACCTAGGTCACAGCAGTGACAATGGCAGATCCTTAACCTGCTGGGCCACCAGGGAACTCGTGTTTTCTGTGTTTACAACTTCAGTATTGCCTGGGGACTTTAGGTGAATATTAATTGGGGACATTTTTTTTTTAAAAGGAGTTCCTTTGAGGGTGAGGAACCCCTGTCAAAGAGATGCAGCGATGACCTGTGACTGCTCTCGTGCTGTGGGACACCTTAGGTAACAGCCCTAAGGAGATACTCAGACAAGGGGAACCCAGCAAGACGTGGAACCCCAACTGTTTGTGGAATCTCTGGCCATCGCTGGCTGCAAATGTGTTTTCATCTTCTTAATCTTTGTGGTACTCAGAGCTATTCTGGGATTATGAGTCTATTTTTCTACGTTTTCTGAAATTGTTGGAAAACTCTAAGAACTGGAGGGTGACAGAATGACTGGATGTACCCCGTGCCGTAGCCTGTACCTGCGCTTTTGAGATACAGAGATAAGGCCCCTAGGCTTCCCTTTTTATAGTTTAATAGATCAGTAAGATTTCTTTTCAGCATTTGTTATATTGACTCCTTATATCCAGGTAACCCAGTACCTTTCACCATCATTTTATCTGTGTTTGAAATGCCCCCTAGAAGGGTACGGGTGAGCACTGCAGTGCTGTGTTAGAGCTGGAGACGTCAGTATGAACTCAGGCTTCTTTCCGTGTAGACAGAGAAGTAATGACAGATCTGTGTGCACACGTGGGCTGTTATATGTACAACTGTGTCCTAGTCATGGGCCCTGAGGGGGCCCAAAGGCAGTGACACTCCAGCAGCGATGAGCACCCCCAGCACCAAGGTCCTGGTTTCTAAACGCCGTTCTTTAGTAAAAGGGAAACCGGGGCTCCCCGGAGAAACTGCTGCTCCCAGGTCTGGGCAGGGAAAGTAAAAGACAAAATGAGTCTAGGGCATCTTGTAATGCCAGCCAGTAAGGAAGTGCTCAACAAAGAAGGAAGAAGGCTAAGGGACATCCAGGGGACGCAGGAGGTGGCTTGGAAGAGCTGCTCATGGCCACGCTGGAACTACTGGGACCGTAAACTGACAATGTTGGATTGTGACCAAAATATAAAATAAATATACATGAGTTCATACTGATGGAAATAAATGTTTGATCAAGTCAACAAAGCAAGAGAGACCACTCTTCCTTGCAACAGAACTCCAAATAATATACGTGGATGCTTCTCCCTCCATGAGCCGGAGCTTAATTCCCTCCCTGTTGGTGAGCTGGACTTAGTGACTTGTTTTGAAAGAAGGGAGTATGGAAGTAGATAAATAGTAACTTTACCAGGGAGCCGCCTAGACTTAACAGAGCAAGTGACCAAGGTCAACATCAGCGGGACCTCATCCTGGACCCCCGCTCGTGTGGCGGTCAGGGCACGTCGCCTCTGTGGTTCTCCTCCTAAAAAGCTGTGGCTCCACAGTCTGATCTGTAGGAAACTCAGCAGACAAAACCGTCAGTGCAGGGCCGTCTACAAAGTGCCTGACCAGTAATCTCCAGACCTGTTCACGTTTTGAAAACTCAGGGAGTTCCGAGGCAGTGTCACAGATCAGAGAACAGAGAGGGGACTTAACGGCTCCATGCAGCGCAGTCCTCTGGGCTGGATCCTGGAACAGAAAAGGTACACTAGGAGTTCCCCGTGACTCGGTGGTAACCAGCCCCACTAGTATCCATGAGGACATGGGTTCCATCCTTGGCCTTGCTCAGTGGGTTAGGGATCTGGCATTGTCGTGAGCTGTGGTGTAGGTTGCAGGTGTGGCTTGGATCTGGCACGGCTGTGGCTGCAATGTAGGCCAGCGGCTATAACTCTGGTTCGACTCCTAGCCTGGGAATCTCCATATGCTGCAGGTGAAAGAAAAAAAAAGGCAACAAAAAGTACATTAATTCTAATGCACTTCTAATGGTGGCGGTCTAAACTCAAGTCTGTAATTTAGTGGGTATTGGTGGTACGCCAGTGGTAGATTCTGAGCTTTGGCAGGCGCACCCTAATCATGTAAGATGTCAGAAGAGTCTGGGTGAAGGGTATATGGGAACTCTACCGTCTTTGCAGTTCATCTGTGAATCTCAATTCTTCGAAAAAAATTTTTTTAATTTATTTTTTTGTCTTTTTGCCTTTTCTAGAGCCGCACCCGTGGCATATGGAGGTTCCCAGGCTAGGGGGTCTAATTGGAGCTGTAGCCGCTGGCCTACACCACAGTCACAGCAACGCGGGACCCGAGCCGCGTCTGCAACCTACATTGCAGCTCACGGCAATGCCAGATCCTTAACCCACTGAGCACGGCCAGGGATCGAACCCGCAACCTCATGGTTCCTAGTTGGATTCGTTAACCTCTGAGCCACTACGGGAACTCCTTAATTTATTTTTGAAAGATGCTCCCGTAGGTACGACTGGGTAGAAGGTCTCAGCCTGGAGTTCCCGTTGTGGCTCAGTGGGTTAAGAACATAGTTTCCATGAGGATGTGAGTTTGATCCCTGGCCTCCTTCAGTGGGTTAAGGATCCGATGTTGCCACCAGCTGCAGTGTAGGTCACAGGTGTGGCTTGTTTCCTGCGTTGCTGTGGCATAGGCCGGCAGCTGCAGCTCCGACTTGACCCTTAGCCCAGGAACTTCCCTATGCCGCAGGTGCAGCCATAAAAAAAAGAAAAAAGGGTCTCAGTTTAGTAACAGCTCAAACTGAAGAGAGTCTGACCACTTTAAAGAAATTCATCCTCACAGGCAGCAATAAGGTAGGCCATTTTTCAGAGGAGAAAATTGAGGTGCAAAGAGGTCGTTATCTTTCCCGAAATCCCACAGTGGCGGGGTTAAGGCTCGAGCTCTTCTCTCTGCTCAGTGTCCTCTCCATCGTGTTGTCGCTGCCCCGCCTGGAAACGCTGCTCCTGCTAAAAGGGGTGCGGCTAGAACAGGCTCACGAAGGGGCTTGGAATGGATCCTAAGCCAGACCGTCTCCGCAGAGCCATCAGCACCGTTTACCTGTTGTCCGGGGTCCAAGCACACGTGTCCTGGGGGTCGGGGGAGGAATCCCACATGACAGTCGGAAGGTCTTGTTCCCTGAAATCACGCGGGTGAATGAGCTGTTTTAGAGAGAAAGAAGGAGGCAGCGACAGACACCTGGGAAGACACCCCACTTAGGGGAAGAGGGCAAGAAAGAGGGAAGGTCGGACGGATCGAGAGACTCGCGCCTGGTCAGCTGCAGAGGGCAGGGTGCACGTAGGTGGACTCGGCGTGGTCCAGCGTTGTTGGGGGTGAGCTGGCTGCGAGCTTGAGAAGACCAGCTGCTGTTGGCAGAGCCGGCGTGGATGGACCTGGCATGATTTACAGGAGGTGATGTCTCGCTTACGCTTCCACTCGAGCAGGGGCTCCTTGGATCCTTCTAGAACAAGCACTAGGGTGGAGGGTGTGTTCATTCTTGGGGAAGGAGGCCGGGGGCTTCGAGCAGCGGTCCTTGAAATGTGGCTCCAGACAGAGGCATCAGCGTCACCTGAGACCTTGTTTCAAATGCAGCTTCTGAGCTCACCCAGATCCCAGACCCACACCCCAAATCTCCGGGCATTGGGGCCGGCGGCCTGTGTTATGAGCCCCCCCCTCCCGATTCTGATCCCTGCTAACGCCAAGAACCACTGAGATGGGCAGAAGCCTCTGCTCCGGGTGGCAGACCGCCTGCAGCTGGGCACGAGCACTAGAGTGACACCGCCACCTTCTCCAGAGGGAACCCCACGCGCCCCCCCGAGGCCCTCACTCCAGGAGAAGTCAGCAGCATCCAGACCTCGCCTCGCCTCGCCTGTCTTTAGAGCCGGAGGGGGCGGGCGGTGTGACTTACCCAGGGGGCATTTGGGGCTGGAGAGCCTTTTGGTACAAGCAGTAACCTGTTCTTTGGGCGTGATGGGTTCCCGAGGAGGGCTAGAAGCCAGGAACCAGGCAGGCGGCGGCTGGAGCTGGAACCGCCGGCTCTCTCTGCTGGGACCCCGGAGGCCCAGCTGCGCAGGGAAGGGGCACCTGGCTTGCTCTCTGGGCAGCTGGGGTCTCACGAGTGAGCAGCGAGGCCTGGGGCTTGCAGTCCCTCCGAGCTGGATCGCCCCTGGCTTCGTCTGAAACATCACAGGCGACCCTGGGGCCAGACTCATCACCGCCTCGAACTGTGCCTTTTTTTTCTTTCCCCGCCTCCCTCCCTCCCGCCCTGCTCCCCCGCACCACGTTAACTTAACAACCCGGGTTCATTCAGGCTGCAGAAATTATTTGTTGGCCAGTGAAGGAGGACGCGGATATCTTCGCTAATGTTCAAGCCTCCCCCACCCCAGTGCCTGGTACACAGTAGGTGCTCAGTAAATACTTGTGCGTGAGTAAGTGGATCTCTAAAGGTGCATTTTTCACCCTGCTGGAAAAAAGTTGCTTTGCTTCCAAGGAATTCCATTCCTTTTATTCTGTAGTCACACCCACTGTGCAGTCAAGGTGCTGTGTCGCCCTGAATTTGCCAAGTGTTGTACAGTAGTGTTTGAATTTTCTGCTTAACGCTGTGAAGCCAAAACAAGCCTGAAGTTGTTGCTTTTGACTTGCCTGTCCTGGAGGCTGCGGCCGGTACTGCTTGCTGTCCGAGGGGGCCCTGCTGGGAGGGGAGGTGCTCGGTGCGTTACCAGACCAGCCCCCGGGACCCCGCTCAGCAGTCCCACTTGAGGTGGTTTCTCATTTCATTCTATTTTATTTTTTGGCTTTTTAGGGCCACGCCCACGGTGTATGGAGGTTCCCAGGCTAGGGGTCCAATCAGAGCTACAGCTGCTGGCCTACAGCACAGCCACAGCAACGCAGGATCAAAGCCAAGTCCGTGAGCTACACCACGGCTCATGGCAACACCGGATCCTTTAACCCACTGAGCGAGGCCAGGGATCAGACCCGCATCCTCACAGTTCCTGGTCGGATCCATTTCCGCTGCGCCACAACGGGGCACTCCTGGTGTCTCATTTTAACCGTCACCACCTCCCCCGTTTGGCGCCGGGAGGCTCAGAGATGCCCTTGGACACGAGATAACTTCCTTAAGGGGCGAGTAACTGCTTCCGAGAATCTTCGTCAAGTGCTTCTCAGAGCAGCTTAATAACAGGCAAGAGCTGACTACAGAGTCAGCTGTGCGGACACGTGGCGACTTAATGTTTAGACGTGGAGATGCTGGGGGCAGGGCCTGGCTCCGGGACCCGGGGAGGGTCTGTCTGCTCTGTCCACACTCGGCGGGGGATGGGCAGGCGGGGGTGGGCCGGGCCGCCTGCACTGCAGCGCCCTGTCACCGCCACAGCTGGAGCAGAGCCATGCGGGGAGGGCCGAGCCCGGCTGGGCCTCGCTCTCCGTGCCCTTCTGCCCCTTGGCATGACACGGCAGGTTCGTCTGGGCCACCGCGCTCCAGACAAGTGCAGACGGAGCTCCGAAAGGAGTTACACGGATTCCGAACAGTCAGTAGATGCAAGGGGGTGGGGGTGGATTAGGAGTTGGGGATTAACGCATACACGGTACCACGTGTTAAAGTAGGTAAACAAGGACCTACTGCAGAGCACATGGAACCATATTCAGAATTTTGTAAGGGCCTATAAGGAAAACGAATTGGAAAAATAATACATACACACACGTGTATGTGTATATATATGTATGTATATAGATGTGTGCGTGTGTATAACTAAATCACTTTGCTGTACACCTGAAACTAACACAACACGACACTGTAAATTGATCGTGCTTCAGTTGAAAAATAATGCAGGAGTTCCCGCCGTGGCACAGTGGGTTAAGGATCTGGCATTGCCACAGCTGGGTGGCTCAGGTTCAATCCCTGGCCTGAGAACTTGCATTTGCTGCAGGTGCAGCCAAAAATAAATAAGTGAATAACAGGTGCAGGATTTTGTGGACTTGCAGAAGAAATCCTTGGACATTTAAGCCATTGCAGTGGGATGCGTGAGGATCTCGGGCTGGGTGGAGGCGGGTGCTGGTCTGGCTGGCAGCGTCGGGAGCAAGCAGGGAGAGTGTACAGACGTGCCCCGGGGTCACTGCCGCTCAGCCTGGGCTCGCCCTCCCACCAAGAGGGAAAGGCTCTGGGGTCTTCGGTCAGCTCCAAGTGGAGGAGTCCCGCCTCCTGCAAGATTCCCACTCTGAAGTCACTGGGTTTTCCCTTCGCGGTCTCAGGATGACCCCGCCACGACCAGCGCGTCGCAGGCGGGTCCAGACAGGGTTACAGCCCCGTCGGCGACTGCACCGCCGAGATGTTTAGCAGGGTCCTCAGGGTTTGTCATACTTGTCTGTCTGCGGGAAACAGGAACAGAGATGTCACCTCTCACTTGTAAAGAGGAAGGCTTTTTCCCTTCGTGTCGCTCCTGGAAATAGCTCACAAGGAAAATAATACCGTGATTCTTGAAAAGCAGCCTTCCTCCTCTGTCGTGGTTTAGAAGAGTGAGACCAATGTGCCGGTCGCCACTGAGAATGGGTAGTCTCTCTTCTTACTCGGAGAGGTCAGTCCTGTCTTTCTGTCGGAGACTGGCTGGTTCCTGTGCGTTTTCTCCTCCTGGGATGTTTTCCCTTCCTGTGGTCACCACGTGGCAGCTGAGCGCTGGGCTCTGGACGCGGGTCAGAGGTCTTCTCGTGCCTCAGTTTCCTCGTCTGACGAATGAGACAGCCACCGTACCTACCTCACACAGTTCTTGCTAAGCGAGTCAACATTTGTAAAATTATTCAAACGGTGACTGACACTAGGAAGTGTTCTATAAGTGTCGGGATGGCCCGTGGTTTTTATCTCTCGCAGGATCAATATGCTTTATGCAGGGGAGTTCCTGTCGTGGCGCAGCGGTTAATGAATCCGACTAGGAACCATGAGGTTGCGGGTTCCATCCCTGGCCTTGCTCAGTGGGTTAAGGATCCGGCGTTGCCATGAGCTGTGGTGTAGGTCGCAGATGCGGCTCGGATCCCGCGTTGCTGTGGCTGCGGTGTAGGCCAGCGGTTACAACTCCGATTAGACCCCTAGCCTGGGAACCTCCACATGCCACGGGTGCGGCCCTAAAATGACAAAAAGGCAAAAAAAAAAATGCTTTATGCACTAGTGTCAGGATTTATCGGCAGGACGGCCGGGAATGCTGATAAACTGTTTCTTCTCCGGATTATTATTCCTCTTCATGACTCAGAGGGCTGTACTTTGAAAATAGTGATGCCATTAGCAATTTGAAGCAGAAACATGGTGCCACAACTGTTTGATCAGTTTCCCGAGACGTTTCATTCCTCTGCCTCGAGATGATGATGAGAGCTGGCGTGTGTATTCGGAACTTCATCTGTCGGTTCATTGTTCTCTCAACAACCCTCAGAGGATGAGTACAATTTCTGTACCCACTTAAGAGTTAAGGAGACTGAGGCACCAAAGGTTTTGTTCAAAGCTGTGCAGCTATTATGTGGCACAGTCAGGGTTCTAACGGACTGTCTGGTCCTTGCCACGCGTCCATCTTTTTTTTTTTTTTCAATAAAATTCCCGGGCCAGGGATAAATCCTCAGCCCTGGCCGTGACCTGAGCTGCTGCAGTGACAATGCGAGATCCTTAACCCAGTGAGCCACCAGGGAACTCTGTCCACCTTCGTCTTGTGCTCTGCACTCTGCTGTGGTCCAGCTGTACTGCTTCTGCTCCTTGAATGTTTCTACCACAGGATCTTTGCATTTGCTGTTGCCTCACCCCAGCTCTGATATATGTGTGTGTGTGTGGCTAGAGCATGGATCAGAAAGTAAAATCTTTTTTTTTCCTAGTGTTTGGGTAAAATAAGATACTACCTTTTCCCTCTTTATTTTCTCTTTTAAACTTTTTTTGCATGGAGTTCCCATTGTGGCGCAGCGGAAACGAATCCAACTAGGAACCATGAGGTTCAGGGTTCAATCCCTGGCCTCACTCAGTAGGTTAAGGATCTGGCATTGCCATGACCTGTGGTGTAGGTCACAGATGTGGCTTGGATTCTGTGTGGCTGTGGCTGTGGCTATGGCTGACAGCTGTAGCTCCAATTGGACCCCTAGTCTGGGAACTTCCATATGCCGCGGGTGTGGCTCTAAAAAGCAAAAAAAAAAAAAAAAAAAGGTTTTTGCATTTAAATTTTGTATACAATTTTTAAAAGTTACTTTGCACTTACAGTTATTACAAAATACTGGCTGCATTCCCCCACGAAGTACAGTACATCCTTGGGCCTATTTTATACCCAGTAGTTTGTGCCTCCCACTCCCCACCACTCTGTGGCCCCTCCCCCCTCACTGGTAACCACTGGTTTGTTCTCTGTATCTTCGCGTTTGCTTCTATTTCGTTATATTCAGGAGTTTGTTGTGTTTTTTTAGATTCCTCATATACACGATATCATCTAGTATTTGCTATTCTCTGTCTGACTTATTTCACTTAGCATAATACCCTCCACGTACATGGATATTGCTACAAGCGGCAAAATTTTGTTCTTTTTCATGGCTGAGTAGTATTCCATTGTACATATATGTGCACACACACATCATTCTTCTTTATCCATTTGTCAGTTGGTGGACTTTCAGATTGCTTTCGTGTCTTGGCAATTATAAATAATGCTGCTATCAACGTTGGGGTGCCAGGTGTCATTTTGGATTCGTGTTTTCACTTTTTTCAGATATATACCCAGAGGTGGAATTGCTGCGTCAAATGTTAGTTCTATTTTAATTTTAAATTTAATGCATAAAATCTCCTTTTCCAAATATCTTATCTCTGTGTGTGTGTGTGTGTGTGTGTGTGTGTGTGTATTGTTTCCCGCAGAGATTATTTTCTCCCACTGATTTAAATTAAATCATATTATTTCATTTGTTCGCTCTAGGAGCCTATCTGCCAGATCTCCCTTCGAGGTTTCCACTGGGGAATTTGACACAGAAACGAGGTCCAGGAGCCTGAACCCAGGACCCTGACCGCAAGGGGTTTTCTGTTCCTTTGGCTGAGACCCCGGGGTGCCGTAGAGGCTACTGTCCTGTGTGAGGTGTCAGGGTGGTCGCCGTGCTGGAGGACAAGCCACTGTGACTTGTTTAAGCCGGTGGCTGTGTGGTTAACGCCCGCCCTGCAGGCTCGCCGAGGCCACGCGCCAGGGGGTCTTGCTCGGGAAGGCAGCCTCACTCTTCCTCGTTCCGCCCTAGATAACCAGTTCAGGATGTCCATCCTGGAGCGGCTGGAGCAGATGGAGAGGAGGATGGCGGAGATGACGGGGTCGCAGCAGCTCAAGCAGGGCGGCGGAGGAGGCAGCGGCGCGGGGGGCGCCGGCAGCGGAACCGGAGGAGGCCAAGCTCAGGTACGCCTCAGGCTGGCCGCCGCCTCTCCAGGTCCCTTCTCTGCTGCTCCGGCGGCCTTCCTGGAGGAGGCAGAAGGCGGGGGCGGGGGCTTCAGCATATTCCAGCCCCTGGGAGAGGGAGGAGGCCTTGGACTGTGGGCTTCTCGCTTGTTCGCTGCGGAGCCCACGTTTGCTGTTACCAGTCTCGGTCCCCGCCAGCAGGGAGGGCGGGCGTCCATGAGAAACAGGCTGGGCGATGACTCAGGTCCGCTGGGCTCCGGGTTCCATTAGGACCTATTTGTATTTTGTGTTCTGTTTCTACCTTAAGTATAAATAGAACACGTAATTGAAATCAGTAATTCACAAGCCTCGTATAAACGCAAGGAGATCAGTATCGCGGGGCCGCGACAGCACTGCTGTCCTTTCTCAGCGAAGAACAGCGTCGGGCGTCCTGCCGTCGCGGATGCCTCCCGGCCACCGCCTGGCGCAGGCGCCCTGAGAGTCAGGCACAGGGTGCTCACCCACTGGTACTTCGAGTCCGTCAGTCTTGAAGGCTTTCTAGAAATTTCATCAGGAGCCGCGCTTGGGGACAGTCCTGTAGGCAGAACTTACTTGTCAAGAGGCCCCAGAATGAGCGGCAGGGACCAGCCGTGCTTCTTCCCCCATCACTGCGTCACCCCCTAGAGCCCTCAGCTCCTCGCCCTCTTGCTGTCCAAGGCGAATGGTGCTTTCCTCTGGACAAGCACGTTGTTAAGGGAGCATTTTGAATTTCCTGATCCTCGTCAAAGTCAAGCATTGGTCGTATTTTTTTTTTTTTTGTCTTTTTATGGCCGCACCCACGGCACATGGAGGTTCCCAGGATAGGGGCTGAATCGGAGCTGTAGCTGCCGGCCTATACCACAGCTCATGGCAACGCTGGATCCTTAACCCACTGAACGAGGCCAGGAATCGAGCCCGCACCCTCACGGATACTCATCGGGTTTTTTATCCACTGAGCCACAACGGGAACTCCTGGTAGTATTTTTAATAATAGATAAAAAAACAGGAAAGCGCAGAGTATCACACCCAAAACACTAACCTCCTTTTTCAACATCTTTTCTTCTTGTTTCTCACCTGTCTTCAGAAGTCAATGGAAAAGGGAAGACTTGGCCCAAAGTGAAATATTATTAAGGCTCCTTATCCACCTGACACTACTGTTGTATCAAAAGAAGTGAACATTGTCTGCTGTCTCTCAGGACTGAAATAAGAGTTCCCTTGAAAACCTTTTTATTTCACTAACAAAGGCTGCATGTGGGAGTTCCCTGGTGGTCTAGTGGTTAGGACTTAGCGCTTTCATCACTGCGACCCAGGTTCGATCCCTGGTCTGGAAACTGATCCCACATTAAGCCACTGCACCCCTTGGCCAATAATAATAATAATAATAATAATAATAATAATAAATAAAAACAAAGGCTGCATAAAGGGAATGGAGTGTAACGTTATTTTCTAGCTCAGCCATTTGACAACTGGCCTGTTATCATCCGGTTCCATAATAACTGCTGTTGAGCATTCTTTCCTCAGTTTAAGTCGGCTTCGATAAACATCTGTGTCTGCCTTATGTGATAGAGGTGGGGCTGGTTCTGTTAACACAAAGCAAAACAAAACCAACTCCCTCTTTGTTCATCAGCCGGTGACTTCTGTGTCCCCTCGAGCGTGTCTTCCTGGTGTGTACAGAGCGGCCCTGCCCTGGCCTTTTGAGTCAAGGTCGTTCTGCTTCTGAGTCAAGGTCATTCTGCTGCTGGTTGGGATGGTCCCGTGTTCCTTTGAGACGTTGTGACAGCTCTGGTGAGGATGACAGTCGCCTTTTATTTTTGCAGGCATTTTTTTTTGTTCCAGATTTAAAAACAGAAAACACTGAGGAGCAACAGTATCTGTGTAGTAATTGAATTTCATGTCACTGGACAGAATACTTTGAAAATAATGGCAGGGATGCGAATTTATTTGAGGGAAGGGAGTGTTAAGCATAAAACTGCTGTCTATTGCAGAGACTCAAAGAAGCTGTTGAGGTTACTAACTTTGATTTTTGTTTTTCTTCTTTTACAACCTCCTAACACCGAAGAGAAGAAAGCTGTGTGGTCAGGATTTAGTGAATTTCTCTTTCCCATGTGCCTCGGTTGCTAGCGTCATGCTTTCCCTAGTATCCTTTTTGCTTTACATGAAAGGACAGGATTTTTTACGATTTATTTTTCCAAGTGGGATACAATTGACATAGAGGATTGTATTAGTTTTGGGTGAATAGCGTCATGATTCAGTATTTGTGTGCATTGCAAAAGGATCGACCCCAGTAAGTCTAGTTGACATCCATCATCACACGTGGTTCCAAATTTTCTTCCTCGTGATGAGAACTACTCTCTCAGCAGCTTTCAGATATGCAGTGCAGCATTATCATTATCATTATTATTATTATTATTTTGCTTTTTAGGGCTGTATGCACGGCATGTGGAAGTTCCCAGGCTAGGGTTCGAATTGGAGCTACAGCTGCCGGCCAACGTCAGAGCCGAAGCACGTGGAATCCGAGCCTCGTCTGCAGCCTACACCACAGCTCACGGCAATGCCAGATCCCCAACCCACTGAGTGAGGCCAGGGATCGAACCCGCATCCTCATGGACACTAGTCGGGTTCGTTTCTGTTGAGCCACGACAGGAGCTCCAAATGCAGTGTAGCGCCAGGCTTTGCGTGACAATGCCCGTGACTTACGTATTTTATAATGGAAGGGAGTTTGTGCCTTTTGACCCTTTTCACCGTTTTGTGCACCTCCTGCCGCCCAACTCTGGGAACCGTCAGGCTGTTCTCTGTGAGTTTGGGGTTGTGCGTTTGGGGGTTTCGTTTAGGATTCCACATATACGTGACCTCATACAGTATTTCTTTCTCTGACTGACCTCACGAAATGTAGCACTCTCAAGGTCCATCCATATTGTTGTAAACGTATTATTGAATTTTTTGGTTGTTGTTGGCTGCACCTGCAGCCTGTGAAACTCCCGGGCCAGGGATCAAACCCGAGCCACGGCAGCAGCAACCCAAGCTGCTGCAGTGACAATGCTGGATCCTTAACCCACTGCGCTGCACGGGAACTCCTTCTTGGATATTTTTAAGGGTTTCCTTAGGGAGCAAAGCCCCCACCTAAGCGCCTTGATTCTCCTTCGGAAGGAGCAGGGGAGTCAGCCGTCCACGTGGCCCCCTGCGGAAGCGGCGAGGAAGTTATCCTGCTTTGCTCTCTCCTGATGGTTTACTGCCCGCAATGTTTATTTCAACTGGAAGACTGGGGCCACTTTTCTTTTCTTTTTCTAAGGCAGCGTATGCTTTACCCTGCGATGGATCAGCACGGAGTTCACAGTCACCTGTTGGCTCTAGTAGCCGGACTCCAGGGTTCTTAGAGTTATAGAAAATCACCTGTGCCGGGCTGCGGGCGGGGCTGCCGAGCTGGACGCGGCACGTTCTGTTCTCTCTCACCATCATGATCTCTCCTTTTTTCCCCAGTTTTGTGTTGCCTGGTTTCAGTGGCTAATCATAAAGCGTTTGTGTCCCCCTGGCCCCCCACCCCCCACCGTGACCATCGGGAGGCTGACCCCGGCCGGTGGGGGGCTCTGGTCTCCGGTCGGAAAACGCGCCGTTTCGTTTCAGTGCGCGTCCGGCCCCGGGACGCTGGGGAGCTGCTTTGAGAGCCGGGTGGTCGTGGTGTGTGAGAAGATGATGAGCCGGGCCTGCTGGGCCAAGTCCAAGCACCTGATCCACGCCAAGACCTTCCGCGGAATGACCCTTCTCCACCTGGCCGCTGCCCAGGGCTACGCCACCCTCATCCAGACCCTCATCAAGTGGCGGTAAGGCTGGGGCCGCAGGGCCGGGGTCCCCCTCGCATCGCGGGCACACCTCCTGGGTGTCCGCCCGCGTTCGGGGAGTGTGGGAGCCTGAGAGCAAAGGGCTCTCGCTGAGGACAGTTCCAAGGAGTTCTATGAACTTCTGCCCGAGAAACAGCACATTGCTAAGCTGGTGGACCTTTTATCTCCTCTGGGCTCCTGGCCAAACCGAGCCTGGACCACCCTTGGAAATCCGAGGGTCAGAGGCCAGTTCGGTTGCCTCTTTGCGGGTTTCATGTCGCTCTCGCCTTTGTTCCCGATGAGGGGTCGCGCGCTGACGGGTGGTGTGATTCCTTCCAGCACAAAGCACGCGGACAGCATCGACTTGGAACTGGAGGTCGACCCCCTGAACGTGGACCACTTCTCCTGTACTCCTCTGGTAAGAAGTGGGCTCCTTCATGCCCGGCGCCCTGTTTCTGGGTTGGCCTGGGATCTGCCTGGTGCCCTTCGATACGCGACACCCATCAGAGCCGCTCTGGACGGGTCATGTTTTTACAGCCCCCTCAAGAAAGCTGGCAAGCACCGGCCTGCCGGCCGGCGGCAACAACAAAAGTCAATTGTGTGTTTGTAGCGCACATCGGGAGGGCGGCCGTGTCTCTCTGTTCCCTTAGATGTGGGCCTGTGCTCTGGGGCACCTCGAAGCCGCCGTCGTGCTGTACAAGTGGGACCGCCGAGCAATCTCCATTCCCGACTCTCTGGGAAGGCTGCCTTTGGGAATTGCCAGGTCGAGGGGGCACGTGAAATTGGCCGAGTGTCTGGAGCACCTGCAGAGGGACGAGCAGGCTCAGCTGGGACAGAACTCCAGGATCCACTGTGCCCCAAGCGAAGAGCCTAGTGCAGAGAGCTGGATGGCCCAGTGGCCCAGCGACGCCATCGGCTCCCCAGAAATACCCAAAGGCGTCACGGTCATTGCGAGCACCAATCCAGGTAAAAACAAAAACTTATTCCATCTCCGCACTTGGCAGGTTTCCCATTTGCTCTCACGCAGCTGCCCTCAGAAAAGTCCATAGAATGTTCACATACATTTAAGGGTTTTTGTTTGTTTGTTTGTTTCAGCGTTTCTAATTTACCTTTTAGCTGTTAGAACGCCTAGCGCTTTCTCCCCCCCATCCCACCCCCAAAACCGCAGAAAGTATCAAAAAAAAACCCAAACAACAACAAAACTACGTTCACGCAAGAAAAAACTCCTTATTTTGGAAGAGGGTTATCTGAATACAGTATATGCTGCTGGCAACTGTCTTCACATTAGGGACATGTCTCAAGTTCTGGCTTTGCCCTTGGTGTTCCCCAGGCATAGAGAAAGTGTTAATTCTTTAGGATTCCTAATTTTACCTCCTGTCCTGACTGTCCTTTCTACTGTACTTTTCAGAGCTGAGAAGACCTCGGTCTGAACCCTCTAATTACTACAGCAGTGAGAGCCACAAAGATTATCCAGCTCCCAAAAAGCATAAATTGAACCCTGAGTACTTCCAGGCGAGGCAGGAGAAGCTGCTTTCCACTGCACTGAGTCTGGAACAGCCAAATATCAGGAAGCAGAGCCCTAGTTCTAAGCAGTCTGTCCCCGAGACAATCAGCCCCAGGGAAGGGGTGAGGGGCTGCGGCCGGGAAGTCTCCCCTCCCCCTCCAGAGACTGCAGGATTCCAAGCCTCTGGATCTCAGCCCGTAGGAAGGTGGAGTTCCAAAGATGTTTACATTGGTGTGTCTACAGTGCAGGTGACTGGAAATCCGAAGGGGACCAGTGTAGCAAAGGACGCAGCACCCTCACAGGTGCGGCCACGGGAACCAATGAGCGTCCTGATGATGGCTAACAGAGAGGTGGTGAATACAGAGCTGGGCTCCTACCGTGACAGTGCAGAAAGCGAGGAAAGCCCACAGCCCATGGACGATATACAGGTGAGTCTGCGGAAGCTGGCTGGTCCGTCCTCGCTTCCTTGATCTTCATAGCCCGGGGGCCCGGAGGGCCTGTAACCTCCTCACCAGTGAAGGGGTTGAAGTATGGGCTCGTATGTAAGAATGTCGGACCGTCTTGTTTGCTTGGGCCGCATTTTCACTCGTGGATTGACTAAGCCTTGTGAACAGGGCCTGAGCACCGCTGACCCCGGGCTCGGCAGGTGTGGTCTTGCACCAGCTCCCCACACGCCCGCAGTAAACCCTCTGCGTCCTCCTTGCATCCAGGGTGACTGATCGGACGGTCTTAAGTACTAGTTATAATAGAGCCATGGCGTGACAACAGCTCCGACGGGCATCTGAGTGATCTCAGTGATTTGATGGGTAGAGCCGTTACCTGGTCATTGTATAAAGGAGTTTGCGGCTTCATGCTCTCTGGCGGTGCAGTGAAATAGCCCTAGAGCTGATAATTGACCGCTTTTATAGTAAATTTAGACTCTCCAAGATCCTTTCAGGGCCTTACACTTGTTCTAGATGGAGAGAGTACACCCTGAAGCAAACTGGAGGTAGGGCTCTTCAACAAGCAAACAGAGCTGTCCACCGGAACTTTCCGTGGTGACGGGAACGTTCTGTGTCCGCACTGCTCAGCATGGTAGCCAGTGGCCCCACGTGGTACTGAGCACTGGAAATGTATCTAGCCTGACTCAGGGACTGAATTTCTAATTTTACTTACGTTTAGCCATTGGATAGCACAGCTTTCGAGCAACTGGCCCTTACTAAAACAGAGCTGATGCAGGAAATAGAAAATAACCTAAAAAAAAAAAAACTACTTTATATCTTCACTGAACCTTCAGAGAATAAATATTTTGCTAAATTAAGAACACACACCTATGAAGAAAGCAGCATTCTGCAGGAGTATTTTAGCCAAATGAGAAAAAAAACAGTTAAAATCAACAAAATAATTCAAGAAATGGCAAGCTAGAGTCTATGAGGGGTGAATAGTAAAATTAGCAATACTGATATCTCTGGATAATTATTGGTAGTGAGGTTGTGTGATAAGCATTTCTGTACATAAAAAAGAAATACTGTTTCCAAAACAACTTAGAACTGGGATTCTGAATTGTCTTAACAAAACCATGGAGGGAGGGGAAAAAAAGGTAAAAGTGTATTAATTCCCTTGTTCAAGGAAAATCAGAGTTTGTTCCAGTGATGATATTGACAGATACCTAGAGGTTGAAATATGCCTGCGAGAAATGTGAAGTCAGTAAGTAGTGCAAAAACAGGGTACAAGATTCCTAGGTCACTTAAGGGCGGGGGAAAGAAAGTCTGACCCATTTGGGAAAAGTTCAGGGGTGGTAACCAAGAAAAAAGCAGCAACAGACATAATGCTCAGTAACATAATATTATAGGAATATTTTCAAACATGACTCATTCCCACTTTGGAAACTGTTAATTCTATTAAAAGATTCTCAGACTGGGTAAAAAAAAGACTCAAACTGTACCATTTACTGCTTGTAAAAGACAGAATGGAAATGAAATGAAACAGAAGGGATGAAAGTAAAGTGATGGGTAAAGATGTAACAGCCCAATGAAGATACAAAGGAAAAAAGATAAAAAGTGCAGTTCAAGGGCTGTGGTCAGTGTGTGTGTGTGTGTGTATAATGTATCAAGGAAATGTGATCATAATGAACCTTTATGCACCTGACAACATAGCTTCTAGATAAAGCCAGTAAGTGCAGTGAAATGGGAAACCTAACCATAATGATAGTGTGAGACTTAGCACAGCTGTGTCAGAATTTGTCCACTCGTGTAGACGGGACAAGGATATGAAAAAATTAACACCCATTTCAAAAGCTGGACTTAGCACAGGTGTTGACTACAGGCTATATTTATGTATCCTGATGTTGCTATGTGCACACACATACATACCACTGTTCCTTTTAGATGTCCAAGCACATTCATAAAAACTGCTCTGGGCTCTCTGGGCCCAGAGAGAATTAAAATAAAAACCCCAAACTCCTTTAAATTCCCTTGCCCTTTGTAGCTGTCACAGTAAAAAATAAAGAAAATCAGCTGCTTTATCTCAGAGTGTTGCACGTATTATTTGATAGGGTGTTTTTACACTGACATGTTTATAAAATAGTGACAGTGGGCTTATACCCTGATCAAATTTGTCTCCTCCAGACTGGTTCTGAGGACTCCTAAACGTACCCCTTAGGAATGTGTTTTGGGTGCACAGGGAGCCACCTGCCTGCGGTGGTTTAGTAGATGATTTCTTTGTAAGTCCAGAGATTCATTGACTCAGTCGTGCCATCGGGGATCAGGAATTTTTTTTTCTTCTGGATTTTCTGTTCTTTTGGCTTTCTCCTGAAGGCCTGTTGCTTTATGGTTATAATGCAGCTTCTTGAGCTTCTCTGTAGTCAAAGCAGAAAGAAGAGAGGAGAGGGCGGGCGCACCGAGAGCTGTCGTTGGGAAAGCAAAAGCTCTGCCCAGAGCCCTCCCGGCAGACTTCTGTACAGTCTCATTGTCCAGAAGCGGGTCACGGCTCCTCCCCTCGGTGCGTGGGAGGTGGGACACCAAGAAGAGGACTGTGACACCGGCTTATTTCAGGCATGAGCTCTCCCTTGGGGGCTGGCTCACTGCTGCTCTCTGCAAGGCTGGGGTTCTCTAGGCGAGGCAAAATGGGGGGGTAGCAGTCAGGTAACCAGCAGCATCACTATGTTAATGTGACAACGCGCTATACACCTGTCCGGTCACAGTGACCGGTGGATCCCTGCTGAGAGTAGAAAGCGGCACAAGCCAGGCATTCTCAAAGACTTAAGGTTTTGGACCAAACTATGATTTGGAGATAATCGGGTCTGGGATTCTGCATACGGGGGTAAACCGGGGAAAACCTTACAGCTGTGTTGCAAGCCCGCCCTCTCTTCTTTCTCTTCAAGGTGCAGGGGAGTGCAGGTAGGACCAGGCAGCTTCTCAGGTCCCACTCTGACCCGAGTGTCCTGTGAACTCCCTCTTCCAGGTAAACATGATCACCTTGGCAGAACACATCATCGAGGCCACACCTGAGCGGATCAAGCAGGAGAATTTTGTGCCCCTGGAGTCCCCAGCGCTGGAAAGGACGGACGCTGCCACCATCAGCAGTACCATGAGCTGGCTGGCCGGTTACCTCGCCGATGCTGACCACCTGCCACATGCTGCCCAGATCAGGTCAGTACGGTCTGCGGGCCGGGGTCAGAGGGGGAGCGTGGGTCTCCCTGGAGGCACGGGAGGCTCGCTGCCTCTGAGGAGCTATGTGCGGCGGAAGCCCTTGTCCTGGAAGGAAGGAAGCGTTAGGACTGCCTCTCCCAAGGCCCTCCCCGGCCCCCCACCTCTCCCGTGACTTTTCTCCCCGTATCAGAGCGTCAGGGATTATGTGCATCACAGCGCTCCCTCCCGTTAAGTTAAAGTTTCACTAGTGGATCGTAGGGGAGCCGTTTGGAGGGTGTTGGGGGGACCACGACGTGCCAGGGCGTGGTGTGGGATCTCAGTTCCCAGACCAGGGATTGAACCCCGGCCGCAGCGGCGGACGCGCCAAGTCCTGACCACTAGACCACCAGGGAATAGCGGACTTCATGGGGTGAGTCCTTAGCACGGTTCTAAGCTCACGACAGGTGCTCAGTATGACCGTACTAACTGACGGACCCACGCGGTCTGTTAGCAACTTGCCCATATCCTCCCCAGTCCACGGTGGCTTCTGGTGGCTACCAACTTGTCCCGCTGACCAGCGTGGCGTGGATCATGCCAGCCAGTCACCAACCTGTCTGTCCTGTGTCTCCTCTTGTTTCAGAAGTGCATATAACGAGCCTCTAACCCCTTCTTCTAATACCAGCCTGAGCCCCGTCGGCTCACCAGTCAGTGAAATAGCTTTCGAGAAACCCAGCCTCCCCTCCGCAGCGGACTGGTCTGAATTCCTGAGCGCATCCACCAGCGAGAAGGCGGAGAACGAATTTGCGCAGCTGACCCTGTCCGATCACGAACAGAGGGAGCTCTACGAGGCCGCCAGGCTCGTCCAGACGGCTTTCCGGAAATACAAGGTGAAGGAGAACGGCGTCCCGAGGCCCTAACGGTCTTCAGCTCAGGGGAGCTGGAGTCGGCCAGACGGAAACATAGGCCATCTCGTCTGTTTCCTCTGACTTTGTAGAATTTTTATTTGACATTGCTTACTAGGTCATTAATATTAATAATGTTCAGCAGAAACTGGCACAGTGCTGTACATCAACTGTAATTCTTAAAATGTTAAAAAAAAAGCATGGAAGCTTTGATGAAATACAACTGACAAGCAGGCAGTTCCCGTTGTGGCCTAGCCGGTTAAGAACCCAATTAGTTTCCGTGAGGATGCGGGTCCAGTCCCTGGCCTCACTCAGTGGGCTAAGGATCCGGCGTTGCCGTGAGCTGCAGCATAGGTTGCAGATGTGGCTTAGATCTGGCGTTGCTGTGGCTGTGGTGTAGGCCGGCAGTTGCAGCTCTGATTCGACCCCTAGCCCAGGAACCTCCATATGCCGCGGGTGCCGCCCTTAGAAGAAAAGGAGAAAAAAACCAAAAGAGCAAACGGACAGCTAGTGTGATGGTTGTCGCCATCTGAACTTACTGTTGATAATAAAATGGTTGTTTATTATTTAGTTAACACAAAGTCAGTTGACACCTCTGCCACAAGGAGCTGACCTAGAGCAGGGGTTTTTGGCTGGAGGCCTGGGGACTTATTCTTGGCAGCCCACGAACCCCTAAAATGTTAAAGTGTCTGTATGAGCGCTTCTCATGGGAGGGGTCCAGAGCCTTCTGGAGTTTCTTGAGGGTGTCTAAGACCTGTCTGAGACAGTTTTGTTAAAAGCCAGCACTCGTTGATCCAAAAGTGCAGGACTTGGGAGTTCCCTTCGTGGCTCAGTGGTTAATGAATCCGACTAAGAACCGTGAGGTTGCGGGTTTGATCCCTGGCCTTGCTCAGTGGGTCAAGGATCCGGTGTTGCCGTGAGCTGTGGTGTAGGTTGCAGACGTGGCTCGGATCCCGCGTTGCTGTGGCTGTGGTGTAAGCCGGCGGCTACAGCTCCTGTTAGACCCCTAGCCTGGGAACTTCCATATGCCACAGGTGCGGCTCTAGATAAAAGGCAAAAAGACAAAAAAAAAAAAAGTGCAGGACTTGGCGTTATCTTAGGAAAGGCAGTGCAGAGCAGCAGTTTTAAGGACAAATGAATGCTTTAAATACTTGGAGAATGAATATTTTAGGTTTCCTAATAGCTAGATACGATAGCTCTGTCTAGAAGCAGGAATAGTCGGAGATTTACTCTGCAAATTTGTTTTTCTTCCTTTATCCCTGTGTTTTGGTAAACCTCCGGTCCCAGCTCTGAGACAGCTCACTCAGTGAGTCGTGAGTCCATTCCCGTCTTGGGAAGGTTACATTTCTTATACTAGATTATTTCTTCTTTTCTTTACCCAATTTCCCTGAAGGGCCGACCCTTGCGGGAGCAACAGGAAGTGGCGGCAGCTGTCATTCAGCGTTGTTACAGAAAATACAAACAGGTGAGCCCGGTCCCGGGTTGCCATGGGAACGTGCCTTGTTCGTGCAGCATCCAAACAGGCCCTCGAAGTGTGTTGTGTCTGGTTTGGCCGGGGGCGGGGGGACAAAAACAAACAGAAAAGCCACCTGCAACTAATGCCACAGAATAGTTTTTGATCCAATTGTCGGCCGTAGCGTTACTGCTGCCTGCAGTTTTGGTCTGAGGCAAAGGAAGTTATTTGTGTCTGAAGTGGGGCTCCTCCGGCCATCTTACCTGAAAACCCCACAGCAATTAAAGAACACGAGGGAGGAGTTCCCGCTGAGGCACAGTGGGTTGAGCATCTGACTGCAGCAGCTCGGGTGGCTGTGGAGGTGTGGGTTCAAGCCCTGGCCCGGCACAGTGGGTTAAGGATCCAGTGTTGCCATAGGTCACATCTATGGCTCAGATTCAGTCCCTGGCCAGGAATCTTCCATCTGCCCCAGGTGTGGCCACAAAAATAAAAAAATAGGAGTTCCCATTGTGGCTCAATGGGCTAAGACCCCGACTGGTATCCATGAGGATGCTAATACAGTCCATGGCCTTGCTTAGTGGGTTAAGGATCCAGCGTTGTCGCAAGCTTCAGTGTAGGTGGCAGATGAGGCTCGGATCTGGCGTTGCTGTGACTGTGGTGTAGGCTGGCAGCTGCAGCTCCACTTCGACCCCTAGCCTGGGAACCTCCATATACTGCAAAGAAAAAAAAAAAGAAGACTATCTAAAAAAAATAAAGAACACGGGGGAATGTGACCCAGTGATAAAGAAGGTAAATACTGACTGTTACCTTTGATCTCGAATTGTATAAATTATATAATCTTCGACTGCTTTTCCTTTCAGCTTCTTACTCGGTTAAAAACGAAGACTTGTAAAAATCTTTGAACATGTAAAGAAGCCCAGAATACATTAAACTGTTTTGCACCCCTTAGTTAAGCGTTGCGAGCGTCCGAGTCGCTGTCGTGCGGTGTTGCTGTGCCCAGGATATCCCGTGGGTCGTGTAGCTCTCGTCAGATGGGGCAGGGATTGCTCAGAGAGTCCCAGGATGCCCTGGGTCTGTTAGGCTCATCATCTCATTTTCCCCTTACAAATATCGGAAGTAAATGATTTCATTCCCATTTTATAGCCGAGGCTCAGAGATTTTAAGGGTAGACCTTTCTAACCACCCAGGTGGTTATGAAACATTAAAAATTGCCCAGGTGAACTTTGACTGGTTCATAGGATAAAGTTCAGTCCCGTTAGAAGATTCTAAAACCTTTTCATTAGGTGGTGCTTTCAGTAGGTCTATACATTTTCATTTAGGGAATAATAAATGCCGTGATGTGTAATAGCCACGTAGAAAGTCAAGGTTATTTTCTCTCACTGGGATCTAGGATTTGCTTTGATGTCTGGTATGGGTCGCCGTTTTCTCAAGTTTCTCTAGGATTCGGCTCTATTCATGGGGGGCAGGGGCGGGGGACGTCTTCAGATTTCAGCCAGTTGAGTTCAGGATCCCAGAAAATGAAGGTTTATTGTGCAAACGCTGACACCACAGTCCCCGTGGCCCCAGAGCAGGGAACCGTCCTGGTTTCTGTTTGCCGAGCAGGCTTCTTGTTAGCACAAATCATATTCAGAGTCAGTTTCAAATCTGTACTGACAACAGGTATTTATTCCAGAATATGAGTCAGCTTTTTTTTTTTTTAAATCCCCTCCCAAAGAAATGTGGTCTAAAACCAGGAAGACGGAAGGCATTTTTTTTTTAATACTGGCAAATAAAAGACAAGTATTTTAAAAGTTGGAAGGCGTAAATAATAGCCAAGCTGCCTTTTTTCCCTTTTTTTTTTCTTTTTTTTTTGGTTGGGAGATTTATCGGTTCTGGTGCTGGTTTTTCATTTCATTATATGCAGCAATCTAACATTAATCTTGTATTTTCTGTTTCTCCCCCAAGCTGACATGGATAGCCTTGAAGGTAATGATACACCCAAGTCCTCTCACGAACCATTCCACCAGAGTCACAAACCTCACACCCATCACCAGCTCCAAGACGGAGCCATTCAGATGGCACGGTCACTCAGTAGGCATACCCTGCTTGCCAGGCCACCGAACCACGGCACATCTCTCCTCTGGGGGCCACGCGGTTATGCCGTTGGAGTGGGTTTTGGCAGTGACAGTCCCGGGCCGTGTCCTTGGCCGGCATCCATCTAAACAGTCCATCCAAGCCAACTGTCGTGAACCCAGGGAGCCACTAGCAGAGGTGCCTTCTCCGCACGGGCCATCCCCGTGGCCCCGTAGCTTCTGAATGAGTAGCCCGGGCGGTGGAAAGCGCAGGATCGCCGTGGGCAGCGGCGTTCTCGCCTTAAGAGGCTTTTTTGGACAAATGGAAAGGCCAGGCGGGTCAGATGAGAGGAAAGAGGATTCCTGCAGGAGGCTCTGGAGCACTCTGAGAAGTCAGTTTCCGCCCCTCCTTCCGGCTCATACGCGCAGAGAGACGCTTAGGCACAGGGGTTTTCTGCGGCGTACTTGTCTGCAGGATGGCAGGTTGCCTTCTTGCGAGCAGAGCGCTTCACCCTGGCTTCTGGTCCTCAGAGTCATCTATTTTGTTAGCAATCTGGACATAGCTTTTTTTTTTTTTTTTTTTAAACATGGAGATCTCTGCGCTTTTCATGCTTGGAGACTGACCTGGAAGAGCCCGCGCCCCTCCCACCCCTCTGCCTGCAGGCCTCATTTGCCAGCAGGCTGGGCGCGGGGTGCAGGTCCGGCTCCTGAGCTGTCCCCGGCCCTGTAACCGCTTTCCCGGTTTCATGGCTTCACCCCCCTGTCGGTCTTACGAGTGTTAATCTTTTGCAGGTCAGAATGGCTTAAAGGTGTCAGCGTTTCATGATAAGCCTTGTCTTTGGGACCTTATAACTCAGAAATTGGTCACGTGGGGTGACAGAAACCAGATGCCGGCTGCCAGGTTGATGGGTGTCTGGCAGGCACTTGGGAGGCAGCCGGAAAAGTTAATGAACAATGTTTCCAAACCAGATGGGAAATAATCATCTTAAAGATTTAAAATACTGCTTCCTAAATACGATCCCCCCTCGCCCCTGATTCTTAGATGTCTCCGTATATTGCTTTTCATTGAAACTTTTTTTCCAAGGAGGGCAAACGATTTCGATATGGGGGGGGGAGAGAAAAACACATTTAAAACAGGGCATTGTCTGAAGATGTCACATTTTGCGGTGCGGGAAGGTAGGTGCCGAGGTGCCCAGCTGGCCTCTCGCTGGATTGAACCCCAAGCGGAGGGTGTGCAAGCGGCGGCGGGGGGGGGACCAGCCGTTTCCCTCCGTCCCCTCCCCACCCGGTGGGCTCAGGACACACAGGCCTGCGTGGCTCCCGTTGTCACTGCTGTGTTTATGCTTGTCCCCCCTGCAGTACGCACTTTATAAAAAGATGACCCAGGCTGCCATCCTTATCCAGAGCAAATTCCGAAGTTACTACGAGCAAAAAAAATTCCAGCAGAGCCGGCGTGCCGCCGTGCTGATCCAGAAGTATTACCGGAGTTATAAAAAGTGTGGCAAGAGGCGGCAGGCTCGCCGTACAGCGGTCATCGTACAGCAGAAGCTCAGGTGGGTGGCGGTGTGGTGGCGCTCGAGAGAACCCCCGACTCGGTCCTGCTCTCAGCTTCTGTTGCAGGCAGGGAGGGAGGAAGCGGCTGGCGGCTCTTTCCTCCCCAGGCTATTCTAGACGTGACATTTTTGTGTTGTCACACCTGTGCTCGCTGCCTCTGTTCGACCTTTGAGTGCCTTCCCTAGCCACTCCCCCCCCCCCAGTCATTTCCATGTCGCCACCCAGTTTCTACTCTTCTCAGAACCTGGCAGCACCAAAGTTTCTCCTCAGAAAGGCGGCACCCTTAGATGATTGCCTAAATTGTAGCATTTCTGCACCCGAGACCTGGAAGAGTAAGCAGAGTGAAGCCGTGTGCCATTTGGGAGCGTGTGGCAAAACCGTCACCCACAGCAAAATACGATGGCCCGAGAAGTTTGAAAATAATGGGGAGTTCCCACTGTTGCACGGTGGATTAAGAACCTGCCTGCAGCAGCTCGTGTCACTGGGGAGACGCGGGTTCAGTCCCTGGCCCAGGAACTTCCATATGTTGCAGGTGCGGCCATTAAAAAAATATATATAGGAAAAGAAAGAAGAAGAAAATACTAGCCCAAAGAGAGGGGCAGACACAGGAGAATCAGCTTCTGAGCCCAGAAAGCCTGTCTAGTGCCCGGGTGCCTTTTTCAGCGAAATGTGCTGCTTAAGCCTTGGGGCCGAGCAGTTGCAGGCCCTCTGATTTTCAGTCCTTCTCGTCGCCCTTCGAGCAGGAGAAGGAATCTCCGCTCCGTGCCCACCGCCCCTCGCCGAGCAGGACTCAGAGCCGTAAAATGCACTCGGGCCCTTGGGTTTCAAGTTTCCTGTCCCAGCTCTCCCTCCGGCCTTCTGCTTTTGCCCGTCGAGCTTCCTGTGACCACAATGAATATTCTGGCTTTTTGCAGGAGCAGTTTGCTAACCAAAAAGCAGGACCAGGCTGCTCGAAAAATAATGAGGTTTCTCCGCCGCTGTCGCCACAGGTACATGAGCCCTTATCCCGCCATTTTCCTCTGAAGCTTAATGACACCCCACCAGTCGCCCTGGCCGTTCACTGACTCCTAGCTGCAGCTAGTCCCCCGCAGGTAACCAGGGCAGGCGTCCCAGATGACGCGAGGGTAACAGAGTTCTTTAGGGACCGAGTCGCTGCCGTGGGCACGCGGTGGGCCGTTCCAGACGGTGCCCTGTGTACCGAATCACGGAGAGTTACGCCGGCGTTTCTCTGTTTGAATTTGGGTGCAAGGTGCAAGGACAGCTTAGTGGGACTAGATTTTCATTCCAGATTTTTTCTTTAACCCTCTCTCTCCAATGCCACGCTGCAGTTTCAGTCTTCGCCCTCTAAACCCTCGCTGTGCTAATGTGAGTCCACACAGAAAAGAAACAAATTCTGTTCCCAAGGAAAGGATGGAAAAGTCCCGCGTTCCGATGCGGAATTTCCGCTGAGTCGCTGGCGCCCCCTGCCGGCCGCGTCTGAGCAGACACTGCATCGCGTGGTCTCCCGCAGCCAGGCTGTGAGCAGCAGGAGAGAAGGCGGGAGTGAAAGAGTGAAGCCGGGCCGGGGAGGAAAGGATCTGAGACGGGGTTGCATTCCAACTAAAGGGGGCCCCTCGGCCCCCAGCCTCTTCCCGCCCGTGAGGCCAAGCCAGGGAGTTTCTCTTTGTTTTCCCGAGTCCGAGACGTCTTTGTGAAGACGAGGTCCTGTGGGCTGAGCTTGTTTTCTTAGCTGAACCCTCCGGCCTGCCCTCTGTGACGGGCTGTCCGAGCTGTGTTGACACGACCCGCCCCTTGGTCGTGTTGTCTTTCTGTACATCAGGAGCTGTGCGGTTTACAGAACCGAACTTGCCAGGAAGATCTTTCACGCCTGAATTCCTCCTGTTTCATTACACCCCAGGGTCCAGGGGCAGTTTGATTCCTCCGAGGTTTCACTTTGCTTTTTTTTTTCCTCCTCAAACTGTCTGCTTGGCTAACCTTGGCAGTATTTCAGCTTTGAGACTTAATAGGGGTTAACTGGCTACTTTTGTGCACTTTGACTTAAATTAACAAAATAAGTCGTTTACGTGACATTGGAGGGGAACACATGGCCACACAGGCACAGTGATAAGAACTTTGAAAGGAACGTTCTTTAGGATATTTACGGTGTTCTCTAGCCAGAGTGCTGGGCTTACCTCCCCTTTGCTCTCCACCAGGCAGTGATGGAGTTTCTTCCCCCCATGGTGATTAACTCACCAGTGGGGTACCAGTATCCATACTCTGAACCCACAAGTCTTGTTAGGAAATGCACATCAAAATATGGGGCACGGCTGGGACCTACTGAAAGTAACCCCCCAGGCCCTACCAAAGTCGGTCTCTTTTCCTGACTACTCAGTCATGCCTTTGACTTAGCGTCAGGGGACTTGCAGCCAAACGGAGCAGCCCACGTTCTTCCTCCAGCGGAAACATCAAGGCTTTCCTGGGCCCTTTCCCACAGGTTCTCAGCCGTGCGCACACGCTTCTCCCCTTTTCCTCTTCCACCCGCGAAACAGAAAGACCCCGGAGGATTCTATCCGGCACTGCCGGGTCCGTGCTTAACCCCTGCCCAGCAGTTTTCATGTTCAAGGAAATCGCCATCCCCTGAGTGTTCACAAGTTAAATTCTCCTTGGTCCTTCTGGTCTTACCAGTGTTCAGACTTGGAAAATAATGCAGCCTCAGTGATGACGAGCAAAGCCGCACGTCCGTTTTCTCCTCTTTTTCTGGCTGAAGCCGCCCGTGTGTACGTGGGGCGAATTGAGAGGCTAAGACATTTCAACAGAACATAAACACAGAAGCGACCGCTTCCCACGGGAGACTGACCGAGGAATCGGTTCCCTCCTGTTTTTAGAGTTCTCCTTTTGCAAATGAGTAGAGCATTTCATGAGAGTTTTGCCTTCCTCGGGTCCGTATTTTAACCAGTAATAACCTCATAAAGCTAACAAGAAGGCATGTTAGGGAGAAAGCTTCCGATTAGGGAGTCTGAATTTCTGTTCCTCCTTGGGGATTAAACAGTGACCCCTACCGGCTGTTTTCTTTCCTCGCCCTCTCATATTCCAGATGTTAGACAAAAGTGCAGGCAAATTGGAGTAACCTCTGTACACTGACCATGCACACTGCATTCGCGTATATTCAGTGAAGGGACTTGAAGAAATCCTGCCAATCTGTCGTGGAATTCGACCTCATTCTCCCCAGGATGAGTGTCACTCTGTTGCCGTTCTGAGTTCCTGAACACTCTTTAAAGAGAAACCGTCCTTTGTACTGTCCCTTAGAAGCATTAAAATAGAAAACCCCTTATGATGTGCCCTTAGAGAAGATAGGTAGGAAGCAGCTTCAGGAATCAAGAAGAAGTGTCCTGTGGCTTAGGGATTTTGCCAGGTCATGTGACCCCAACATTTCGAGACTGAAAAATAAATTACTGAACTTGCTACCTGCTCATTTCACGTACCCCCGCCACCCTCCTCTTCTTTCTTGCCAAAAAAAGAAAAAAAAGGGAACCATGTTACAGTCTTTTGTGTTGAATAAAGCTATTGATAAGATTTCTTTTGCGACCCTCACGTGCTAATAGCTCTTTGGTGTTGTTTTACTGTCTAAAGCCCCCTGGTGGACCATAGGCTGTACAAAAGGGTGAGTTTAGCTGCCTGCTAGCCAGTTTATCTTTCTCTTCCATTCTCAATATTTTGCTTTTTGCTTGCTTGCATGGGGCTGCAGCCTAGGTATGCCAGTAAGTTTCACATCCATTCTGAATGAACTAAGAGAAAGTGAACACTAACCCTGATTACTAACCCTGCCACTCTATACGACAGGACAACAGTCACTTACCACCTGAGAGGGGCAAATGCATGAGTGAGAGAGGCCCGTCCAAAGCCACTGCAGGGCATGCTTAGCACTTGGTGGGAGAAGCCTTCAGTATAAATTAAGAAAAGGGCTGGGAGCGGGGATGAAGTCGCACTAGAAGAAAATGTTAAGCAAGCGGTTATTCGGGATGACAGTGATTCGCCACATGAGACCCTCCCAGCGACTGCTGTGTTGAAATTCCTAAAGCAAGAAGACTCGCTCGGCGGTACTGACTTTTTTTTTTAAACTCATGGATTTCTTGTTTAGCATGACACAGTCTCATTTCCTAAGTCTCCCTTTCCCTGTTGCTGTGAGGTAAGTCGGTACCCAGAGCTGCCCCTTCAGAACCAGCCCCATCAACTGGAGGTCGAGACTGACGCGTTAAGGTCCAGCACTTGATGACAGGGCCGAATCAAGACAGGGTGGCGAGAAGTGGCCCAAATATGCACATTCTGTATTGCAGTTAAGAGTAGATGTTCCAAGAGAATTTGTGTTTCACAGAAATGATAATGGGTAGGTGTTCGGTGGGCACATTAGTGTTTGCGAGGTTTTAGAATAGGATGCTGGTTCGTGAGTACGCAGGTGAGGCTGTAACACGTCCCAAGTTATAAGAAAGGATTTCCTGGAAGAAAAGAGTTCTTTAAAAGCCAGGGATGGAATTCACCAGCGTCAGACTTGAATCTAGATGAACTTGACACCTATGGTTTTCAAGGGGGAAATTGGTGAAGGGGAGGGATAAATTAGGAATTGGGGAATGACCTAGGCACAGTGCTGTGTATAAAAGAAACAGCAAAGGCCTGTAGAGCGCAGGGAACTGTACTCAATATTTTGTAATAAGCTATAATGGGAAATAATCAGGAGAAGAATACATATAATATATACACATGTATATGTGAAACTGAATCACTTTGCTGTACTCCCGAAACTCACACAGCGTCGTGAATGAACTGTACTTCAATTTTTAAAAACTGAAGGAAGGAAGGGAGGGAGGACGGAAGAAAAAATATGACATTAGGAGCCCCCCCAAATTTGACAGTTTTTGTCCTGAGACCTTAGAGAAGATGCATTTAGATACACGATGGCAGATACCTCTGTCAACTCAGCTGCACTCAACACCCTCCATCTTGAACACTGTAAATCAACTATAATGGAAAAAATAAAAATCTTAAAAACAAAACAAAACCCTCTCTCTTAACCTGACGCTAATCCTGCATGTGGTCATTTGCAGGAGTTGGAAGAGAAGATCACACTTCAGAAACATCTCAAACTTCTAACGTCCCCGGAGATATTATCTCCCATCTAACTATGTACGTGCTGACACAAGTATTTGCTCATTATATTTTAAGCCAAGGGTCTGAAAACAGTTCTTCGAAAGGCCAGGTAGTCACTGTCTTAGGCTTTGCGGACCGTGTCGGCTCCACTGTGAACAGTGGTTCTGCCTCGCTCCGGGGCACACACACACCTGAGGCCCCAACAGGTGCCTGGGACCATGGGTGACCGTGGACAGTACTGGGCCCAGTGTGCATGTATACACACGTATACACACACATGCATACACATACCAGCCCACTGTTTTCTCCTGTACTAACAGGCGGGTGGCCTGTAGAGCATGCATATGCTGGACAGAGTGGGGCAGTTCAAGATTTCGTCGCCCTTCTCAGAATCGCACACAATTTAAAACGTAGAAATTACTTATTTCTGGAATTTTTCATTTACTATTTTGAGACTGTAGGTACCTGTGGGTAACTGAAACCTTGGAAAGCAAACCACGGAGGTTGTGGGGAGGGTACTTACTTAGTTCTGCCATCGCAGCATGAGAACGGCCGTAGACAATCAGCGAGCGGCTGGGGCCGTGTTCCAATGCAACTTCACACGGATGCACATTGGGCTGGATTTGGTCCACAGGCTGTAGTTTGCCGGCTTAGGTTGACAGGAGATCTGAGTTTTTCTCAGTTCTTCCTGAATCGAGACCTTATCCCTGTAAAAGGTCAAAGGCCTCACCTATTTAAAACCGTGGATAGTCACCAAAGGAGAACTTTGTTTAAAAAAAAAAAAATAACGCAGCTACAGTGCTTTGTAAATGTAACTAGTCAGACGGCTCTAGAATTAGACAGTTGTTTACAGTTGAAGCATTTCAGGTCCCCTGTGGCAGAGCTGGCTCAGAGACGCCTGTGTTTAAGATATTAGAGAACAAGGAAACACAGATCTCCGTTTCCTTTTTTTCAATTTACCTCACACTATCTGCATACGTAGATAATGTATCTTTCCATTAAAAAGAAAATCTGTTCAAGAGAACAGATGCATTTCCTAGGATTCCGTTGAACTCTTAAGTTGTAATATCTTGTATGTTATATGCAATTTATATGTTCTGCTGCAAGGAGCCAGCATTTTAGGAAAAGCAGTTGCTTAGGTCCTTTTGAAGCCTGTTAGGTTCTGGCACGTTAATGATCTTTTTTTAAGAGCACCTTTTCTAAAAGTGCCTTTCCGTGCCACCCGGAGTCCCTCCCGTAATTTCTTGAATGTGGGCTATCTTCTGCTGTGAATTCCTAAAATTCTTCTGTACACATGGGAAGCTGGAATTTCATAACGCCCCCTCCGCCCCTCAGTCTCAAGGAGTTTGAGAGGAAAGGACGCTTTCAGGTCCCTCCCCGCCCAGTTCAGTGGTGTTTCTCCAACATGTTTTTGAGGAATAGCTTATCTAGGTCTTGCCTGCTCTGTCCATTGGGGACGTCCCAGGGGCTCTCCCTCCGAGTCCCCAAGTTGGGGGGCAGAGCATTCTCTGAGAAGGATTTACATTCCTGGAGTTTATGTCAAAGAAGATAATATGCTTATTAATGTATCAAGTGCATTGCATTTAAGATGTGTGAGGTTTACCTACCCAACAGTAATATTTGAAATCTTAATGACAGTTTGTGGCACGGAGTGTGTAAAACTCAGTTTGACCCCAGCTCCTAAGTTAATGAAGCAGAAAGATGTTTAAAAAGGAAGATGGGAGAGTTCCCGTCATGGCGCAGCAGAAATGAATGCAACTGGGAACCATGAGGTTGCAGGTTCAATCCCTGGCCTCCCTCAGTGGGTTAAGGATCTGGCTTTGCCGTGAGCTGTGGTGTAGGTCGCAGACGCGGCTCAAATCCCACATTGCTGTGACTGTGGCATAGGCCGGCAGCTGTAGCTCCAATTAGATCCCTAGCCTGGGAACCTCCATATGCCACAGGTGCGGCCATAAAAGGACAAAAAAAAAAGGGGGGGGGGGAAAGGCGGGAGTCCCCACTGTGGCACCACAGGTTAAGAATCTGGTGTTGTCTCTGAGGAAGCCTGGGTTCAATCCCCAGCCCAGCACAGTGGTTAAGGAGCCAGCGTTGCTGCAGCTGTGGTGTAGGTTGCAGCTGCAGCTCGGATTCAATCCCCGGCCTGCAAACGTCCATGTGCCACCTATGGGTGCAGCTGAAAAAGAAAAAAAATATTTCTTAGACTTTTTTTAATTGAAAAAAAATAAAAAGAAGGCTATGTCAGTTACCAGAGTTAGGACAGGATAGGCTAATTCCAGCAGCATCACAACTGGAAAATACCAACTGTGTCTTCACCTCTTCAGTCTTCGTGTGCGGAAGACTAAGAAAACTCACTGATACTCGTCACTGAATCCAGGTCCCTTTGACTCAGTCTTCCCTCCAGAGTCAGCCTCCGATTTACCCAGGAACTTTATACGAAGGGATCCAGTTCCTGAAACTGCCGCAGGGATTCGTTTTGCCTTGGCCATGTTACCTGTCCGTATAAGAGGAAACGTCACACACAGGGAGACGTGGGAATCAAGCCTTTTAAATTCTTTTTCTTAGTCGGCTCAGGCGTCGGAGCGCTTCAGCAAGTCACTGAAGGCTCTCGGAGGTGGAAGAGCTGTCCACACAGCTCAGGCAGAAAAGACTCCTTTCTGGTGGGCTTTTCGTCTCAAACAGCATGTTTTTCAGTGTTGGGCAGGAAACCAGGCTTCCTCAGACTGAGCGGAAACAGTCAAGAGCTGAATCGCAACAGATAGACCCTGACCTTGGTGGTCTGAATGCCTTTTTGCCCCAGACAGATTTCTTCTTTCCCAACTGGGATCAGGCGTCCGTGCTTTGTCACCTGTGACTGTCCCTGCAGGAATCAAAAACAGTGGGGATGCTGGGGTCGAAATAACCGGTTTCTTGTAAATTGTGGGCCGGGTTACCCGTGTTCAGTAAAGGTGGGTGAAGCCATCCGACAGGCGTAAAAGAGCCTGGCCCGGAGGAGGAAGAGCTGACCCTTTGCGGTCACAGGTTCTGTCTGTACTTTAGACCTGCTGGGTTCCCAAACACACAGCTTGAGCAGAGGCTGCCCGTTTTCTTGGTAAGTAAGGCAGCAGCCCCTTGCAGTCCCTGCAGTGAGTCCCTAGCGCGCTCTGTGGGTCACGCGTGTGCTTTCTGAGTTGTGCTGTACACTTTGATCCAAGGGACGGCTCTCTGACCGCGCCTGCAAGCCAGCTGTTGCCTTGAGCAGAGTAGCGGCGCCCTGGCCACAACTCTCGAGTGGACGGAGGGCTAGTCTGCGAGGGGCCCAGGCCGCTCAGCGAGGATAAGAAAGAACCGAGTTGTGGGAGGCGTGACCGTGCATGTCATTGAAATCGCCGAAGTAATTCTGTCTCATTTGCCTCTTTTAGGGAATGAATGTTTTTGGAACTCAGTGGTGTGTGTTAAGTCGCAGCCAACATGCTCTGTGCCATTCTTACCGGGCCTCTCTGTCTTTTTTGTTTTGCAACCCCATTGAGATTTCTGGAAAATGGCAAGACCTGTCTTTGCCCACATTCCCCCACGAGCTCTCGCGGCTCTCAGAGCAACAGGTAACTAAGCAGAAAGCCGCCTCTGGCTGCCCTGTGTCTTTCTGACGTCCAGCATTGCGAGATTACACCTGCTGAACTCCACCGACTCATGACACATCCCCCTGGCTGCGCAGTACTGAGTAGACGTAACGGAGCAGCTTTTGCCTAACGCTTTTCCCATGGAGCCATTGTTTGCTACGAGTTTCTGAAGCAGGCCTCCATTTATTCATAAACGATCATTGGACGTCCGGTGGAAATAGCGCCCGTGGGCTTTGCTGGCTCCCAGCGCTGCTGCTTTACTGCATCACGGCAGCACAGCACGGTGCAGCCTGTTTTCTGTTGGGCTTTGGGTTGAGACGGCAACGGTAGCCCAAAGCGGTGCTGATGTTCAACCTAGAACGCACAGGGAAGACGCCCGAGACGGTCTTTAGTAGCTGAACGGCCGCAGGTCAAAGTCTTGCCAGTCTAATGACCATTAACTCCAAGTCAGGAACGGGGTGAACCCCGTTTTCCAAGGTGCTGATGCCAGGTTCCAAACACGGGCCCGGCAGCTCTCCCTGGTGGGACCTTCAGCAGTGACAGTTTCTGCCTTGTAGTCACTGTCTTTACAGTTTCAGGGAAGACACTTTGCCTGACTTCTGTGGGAGGAAATTCAGAAGTCGATGTACTTTTCGCAGGATTTGTTTTGAGATGTAACCTGGACATCATTTGATTCTGCTCCCTCCTAGCTCTGCACGGCTCCAGCCATTCCTTAAGAGAGCCGAGGACCCTTAGCTGAGTGCGTGTAATGTAACATAACAAAAGTTTATTGGGCATCTAGATTCGAAGTCCTGTAGGCGTGGTACTATGTGTACCGGATTTTCAAGTGTAATTCCAATTTCAAAAATTCTTCTCTGCATTTTCCAAGTTTTCATACTGTAAATATGCTTACCGTATACAGGCACTCTCAATGCAGGTGGTTCAGGAGTTCCCATGTGGTGCAGCAGGTTAAGGACCTGGCATTGTCACTGCAGCGGCTTGGGTCACTGCTATGACACAGGACAGCAGTCTCTGGCCCGGGAATTTCTGCATGCTGCAGGCACAATCAAAAAAAAAAAAAAAATGAGTGCAATCAATTTAGTTTTGGTCTATAAAATCGATTTTCCTCCTCCACTGAATTTTTTTTCAGTTGTGTTTAATGTCACGTGAAAACATTTGTGAGACACAGAAGTAGTAACAGATGGAGAGAAAAACATCAACTTTTAAAAAAAGAATATCAAGCAGAAATAATTATTACCAAAGAAGCACATGCTCCATGTAGTACATTTTGGAAAATAAGCAAGGAAAATCACCCACTGATGGTAACTCAAACTTTTATGGTGTATCCGTCTCGTGGTAGAGTTATGTTGAGTTAACCTGTGCCTTTAGTCATTAGTCAAGTCTTGAACGATTGAGACAAGGCAGCCATAAATTTCGGGGACTGTTTGAAACACTGATCTCAGAATTTATTAACAAAATTTCTAGTAACAGAAGCAGGTGGTTTTGATTCACTCCAGCGAGTATAATGAATTGTGTTCTGTTTCTCTGGAGGCAGTACAACAGTCAAACATATTTTATCCGACTTGACATTTGATTGGAAACAAAACAGAAAATTAGGCACCACTCTGTTATCCCAATAACCCACCGAGTAGCATAAAGCCCCGCTTATGATTTCAACAGAGCAGACTGTGAAAGTCTCTCAGTCCCACCTACACTTTCAGACACAAGTTAACATCCGCAGAGTCTGCAAGACTGGAGAATGAGTGAATGAAAGTTTTCTGTTGCCTTGATTCTCAGACTCATTCTTCTCACCTGTTTCAGGTCTGTTTCCGTCGTAAAATCAATAAGTACATTTTAGGAGTTCCCTTCGTGGTTCATTGGTTAACGAATCCAACTAAGAACCATGAGGTTGCAGGTTCGATTCCTGGCCTTGCTCAGTGGGTTAAGGATCCGGCGTTGCCGTGAGCTGTGGTGTAGGTTGCAGACGCGCCTCCGATCCCGCGTTGCTGTGGCTGTGGTGTAGGCCGGTGGCTACAGCTCCTGTTAGACCCCTAGCCTGGGACCCTCCATATGCCGCGGGTGCGGCTCTACATAAAGGCAAAAAGACCAAAAAAAAGAAAAAAAGTACATTTTACATGCAGGTGTTTTTTTTTTTTTCCTCCCACTGTCATAAACAGCCTAGGGTCTTATAAAGGATGACGTCTTAGAAGTGATAGGATGCAACGTCATCCGTTTCAACAGCGCACTCATCTCATGCCAAGGAAATTTTCCAAATGCTTGCTATTACAGACTTCAGGAAAAACCCATACAGTAAGAATCGGGTTAAGGCAATTTTCGGTTGTTGTCCTGAGCTGTTGTTAGAGGCGGCCGGGTAGTGAAGTCAGATCCCTCCCCTGCCGTCTGCCTGTATGTACAATGTTGCTCAGTTCCCGTTCGTCTCCGGTCCTGCGCTTCCAAATGGGAGACGATGGTGACACTGGGAGGACTAGATAAGGTAACACATACGAAGTAACCTGTGTAGATACTGGAACATAAGCGTTCTCTCCCTTTTTCCCCCTAATGTCTCCTTTAGCAACTTTCGGTAAACAAAAGCAGAACAAAAACCTCCTAGGCCAATTATTTTGATATTTCCTGTTTGTAATGCTAGTAGGCTGTGAAAATTTCACCATGAAACTAAAAACTAAATCCTCTGCTTGAGTTCAGGAGTTATGAAAACCTAGAGAATACATCTGAAAATCGGAATTTCTCATTTTTCCTGTGTAGACAGTCGTAGTTATGGTGTGTGTACGGGTGCGTCTTTCCTCACCTTAGTGGTGTGTGAGGCTGTCGCCAGTTTTAGGACACGGTAACTTTACGAACTTTTGAAGGAGTTCCCTGGTGGTGCATTAGGTTAAGGATCCGGCACGTCACTGCAGCGGCTTGAGTCACTGCTGTGGCAGGGGTTCGTTCCCTGCCCTGGGAACTTCCATGTGCCGTGGTCGTGCTCCGGTCGTGCCTCGCCTCCCCCCCCCCCAAAACCTTACATAAATTTAGCTGACTTTTTTTTACTAGCTCAGAAAGAAACTGCAAAAAAGCTGTAGAAAGACCCTTTTAACCAAAAAGAAAAAGAACTGTTTCAGCTATCCCCACTGTGACCAGCTGATTATAGATTCTTCGGTATGAAACTGCGTAAAACACTTCTGGTTTATAATTCACGTTCCTTGTGATCTCATCCCGATGATGAACTTCAGGTTTTTAAAGCCTTTCTGTTCACTGTAGAGAAGTTGCGGACAGATCTCTTCAGGTTGTGAGTGCAGAATTCTTCAGATTCTAGAAAGCTCATGCGTCATGGAGTCTCTGCTGTGCATTTGCAGAGGAGCGCTGTACTGGTGCAGAAATACCATGTCGCATTTGAAGGAGCATGCACATTTTGCGGTAATTCAGCAACGAGGTCTGCACAAGTACAGATACACTGCATGCCCAGAAGTCAAGGTGGCACCGGTGCATGCGTTGCATTTCTCCAGCCAAAGGGCTGTTAGTATAGATACTGCATGTTTAAAAATTGAACACAGAATAGAGCATGTTTCAATTTTTAAAAAGCCATTTATTTATCAAGTATGCATGTCCAAAACTAGGGACCTGTAATGATGCACATTTCTGTACTGTCACTTGATCCAAACTGCCCGGCAACCGAATCTGTATTCATATATATATATATATATATATATAGTATACTTCATTATAAAGTTAAGTAATACCTGGATCCAGTTATGAATATAGCAGTGTATTCTAAAGGTACCTATGAAGAAAGAAGGCTTTAATAGTCTCGAAGATAGGCTGTTTGATCAAGCTGGGCTGGTGTATTACTAAGTAAGACACCTAAGTTTTATATCATATCGGATAAGTTTTCAAACATTCTGATTCTTTTTCGTCTTGATGATCCAGCGAGAAAGCTTTTTTTCTGAAAGATAACATCTTCTCTTTGAAGAGACTGTATCAGCTTTGCAGAATATTCAGAAGCGATTCTGCTTGGAGGTGGTCAGTGTACTTTTTAAACTGCTATGATAGCACCCATGCCATTCCACTGAATGCCAGCCTAGGTAACAGAGCAGTAACTTACTACTGGTTTTTCAAAATGTTTTCTTTCCACTCGAGTGCTCTCTAGAGAGGAAACTAGCATTCGTTTGCAAAAAATATTTTAATCTGCTGGTATAACTTCAGATAACAGAGAGGCCCTACTCTTAGGGAACTAGAGAACTGTATTTGGGAATTACTGACCTCTGTATAGGTCCACATCCACATTAGGAAAACAAATCAGATTTCTTTTCCCTCGTCATGCTGTTGAGGTAGAGTGTGTATGTCCTGAGAAACCGCAGCTTCTCTTGGCTGAAATCATCCTCATACTGTGTTTAGTAAAAGGATGTTGTTATATGATATGCAGTCCTACAGACTGGGACTTTCACAGTGTACACCGACTCCCGAAGTTAGACCCTCAAGTCACGCTTCCATTCGATCGTTCTAACAGGTAGGCAAGCTCTTAGCTATGTGTCAGTAAAGAGAAAGATTCTTACAGCTTGCAGCCTCTTCCCTGGTCCTCCATCTGTATCCGATGGCCATGTTCCAAAACCAAGGCAAATTGTTACAGTCAAAACTTTAGACTGAAAGTGGTTCTGAACAAATAATTTGCTGCTGTGAACTTTCCCTGACGCTGTTCATAAATAACCGTTGCATTTTTGATAAATAGAACAAAGTGCCTCATCGGCATCGCACCCTGTTGCCGTCCGTCCCGGAGGCACTGGGGGAAGTGACCTGAACACCTCGGAAAGCTGCCATGTGGAATGGGAGGAGAGTAAGCAACTGTGAGGATCCAAAAGCCAGCGCAGTGCACAAGTGAAATCCGAGTTGTGCCGAGGGGCAGTCAGGTTCAAGATAACCGACAATCTCGGGTCTGTGAGCAATGCCACAGTTCACCTGCTAGGTATCTCAAACGCTAAATACACATGGGTGCAGTTTTCCTCACTTGCATCGTGGAATTACAGGGTATCAAGGGCGGTCCACCAGGCTAAAGAACGAAGTTATTTGAGCAATAGATTTTTTTTTTTCTAAGACGAGCATGTTACTCTTACCTTGGCTTCAGGCAGTCAGCCTCCGTTTTGCTTTGTGTTTGGAGCTCTTGACGCAGAGCCACGTTTCAGGAAGGGTCCAGTCTTCCTCTTGGAACATGTTCCCTGGCAATGTCGCAGGAGTTTCCTTGGCCATCAGTCCTCGGAATGGTTTTGGTCTTGGCTTTTCACTCCCTGGGGGCATGGCCCTGCCTTTTCCTTTCTCTGGTGAAGGTTTCGCCCTAGAGCTATCACCTGCTATTTTGTTTTGTTTCTCCTGCAGAGTGAAAGAATTGAAAAAGGCCAAGGAACTTGAAGACCTGCAGCAGCATCCCTTAGCAATGTGACACTGCTTTCTTCAGACTGTTTTCATTTCTGTTTTTAGCAGAGACATGCAACAACAACAACAAAACACACACACACAACACATACGCACGCATACACGTGCGCGCACACACACACACACACACACACACACACACACATACACACATACACACATACACATAATCCCTCTGCAGTTTTGGGGAGATCAGCTGCAGGATTTTAACAGGAATGTTTTGGTCATTGCATTTGCACTTTCATGGACAACTTTTAATTTGATCAGCAAGACATCTTGGAACTCAATCTTCTGTTGGATCATGGGAAAACAAGACACCATGAAGAACTGAAAGAGGCTTCCTCTTCTTAGGAAGAAGCCGTTTTCCTTCTCACATAGGGCTGTATTCAAACATCGTGTGGAACTGTACAAATATTTATACCAAAAATATAGATAAGAAAAGGTGGGGATCCACTCGCAACGAAGAGGATGCTGTTCCTGCACCTGTCACTTATTTCCAAGAAGCTGAATCTTTAGGATTGGTTCTCAGTGGAGGGCTTAGACCATACAAATCTTTATTGGATCCGTGTGTTCTCACTTCCTTCACTGTTTCTCTTTGATTTTAATGTGTTTGTTTTTATTGTTGTTGTTGTTGTTTTAATCTCTACAGCACACTTAATGCAACTTGAAAAATCTGCAGGTGTAACGTCTTGTGGAAATTAGAGGGGCGGGTAAACGGGTCATGCTCATGGACATGGTGAGGAACAGCTTACAGAGTTTCAGTTTCTTTTCCTGTCCCCACCACCTCCCAAGAACCTGCGAGGAGAGTAATCATCTTATCCCTTTTCTCATGTTCAGCACTTTAATTTTTTGGCCTTACTTTCACGTGCAATGGGAATTACTTAGAGAATTGGTGAAGCATGTAGCTTTTTTTAGTAGCCTTGGAAACTGTAGTCATTCTAAGGAATCATAAACCTTGCCTGGACATTTGCCACCTAAAAGATCAGTGTGGTGCTGCGTTCTGGCCAGTAAATTCCATATTTTTGGCTATCTCTCATCCCAACGGAGCAGTTTCTGTGTATATATAGAAGGTAGAAACGGAAAGCGAGAAAAATATTTGAAAGGGATTATATTAATTGCTAAATATTTTATTCACAAAGGTCCATAACATGGCAAGATAAAATTATTTGTATAGTTTTGTCTGAATGAGCGAGAAAAATGTGGATGTATTGTTTGTATATATTGTATATATTAAAACAAAGAGATATGTGCATGAAATCAAGAAAAAAGAAATGAACAAAAGCAAAGCATTAGTGGCTATGGTCTGTAAAATGAAACAAAAAAAACTTTATTTCACTATAAGAGTACTTTATTTTAAATGTTCTTTAGAAGAACATTTTGCTAAAGCATGACTAAACCGCAAAAAAAAAAAAAAGAGCTACTGTATTAAGACTTAGGAAAAAAAAGGCAGAGTAACATTAATTTAAAAAAAAAAGGATATGTTTACATTTAATTTTGGCTACCAGGAGTTTATTTTACTTTACTTAAAGATTTTTTTTTTTTTTTGCCAACGGTGCCAAGTAATGTGAATGCTGATATCGCTTAAGAAAATTAAGTTACTTTTGCTAAACAGATAATCATTAAGATGAATCCGCATATGGCTAAACACCATCCACTCACTCCAACAAAGAACATTTAGAAAGGTCAAGACCTGACATAAGAAACAGGACGAAAGGTAGGAAAATGTCTCACGTCTTAGCATCTCCTGCTGGAAATCAGAAAATGGAATCAAAACGGCATGCACCAAAAATAACTAAAAAGGATGCAGGCCAGCCTCGTAGGGGTGTCATGGTATCTTATGATTTCCACATCACGAGGAGCCAAAGAAATCTGATGCTTTTAACAATGCAACCACTCGTGTTAAATTAAGAGAATAAAGTTTGTATTTGCTGATGCCAGTTTAAGATTCCCTGGGGGGAAGTTTCAGGATCAGTTGTTGTAAAGCTGAGATAATAGTTCTGTTTCGTTTGTGCTTGTGTTTGTGTGTGTGTGTGTGTGTGTTTTTTTTTCTCTTGGTTCTGGCTGCCAACTGTAAGTTCAAACTCAAGGCTTGTTGTGAAGCCTAAAAATATTCACAAATCAGCTTTTAAACTGGTGTCTTAGAAGGAAGGTAGACACGAAAGAGATTGTGGTGACAACTGGGGTCTGTGCTCTTGGTGCCTTTTCTATAATTGTACTTGTTTTTTAATTACTTCCTTTCACTGCCAGCCTCGAATTACTGTACAGTATCTGTCTTACTGCTTGTGATCAGCTCTGACAACAGTGCCAGCCCCACAACTCGTAGCCACCTGTACATTTGTAAACTGACCTGACTCAATTTTGTTTCTAAATGTGTGGGTTACGCTGCAGCTGTTGCAGTCCCCCCGCCCCACCTAGTACCTATTATTTTACCCAACTTGACCTGTAGGAGGACACTGAGTAACTAACAAACACAACTGCATTCATCAATGGGAACAGAAAGTGAAAGCCAGCTCTTTCAGAATATCCTATACTAATACCGCATTCGGATCTGTTTATTCCATTTATCATGGTACAAATCTTTTGACGAGAGTGATGACCTCAGTGGATTTGCTTTAACCCTCCCCCCCACCTTTTTTTTTTTTATGTTTCACATGCTACATCATTAGCTGAGTAAGTTAGAAAATCTGGAAGTAAAAGACAGACATAGAATTAGAAGCTTTCTTAAGAAGGGGATAGGAAGTGGGTTCAGAACCTACCAGTGCAATTTATCAGGATGACTGTGAATCCCAGGTGAGGTACAAAAGCACTCCCATGGAAACAAAGCGTTTCTGACCGCTTTTTTTCTTGGTTGTGAATCTTAATTTTGAATATAAGACGATAGGCAAGCGCAGCTTTCTTGGATAATCTGAATTCCCAAGTGCCAGGAGTAGGATTTCATTATAAAATTAATAGCTAATCTTATTCTGTCTCCTGAAGATTGAATTGCTCTTCTTGTTACCCATTTGAAATCAGCTGTACTGTGTGAACGAAATCCAGACAATAACTCGAACCCTTCTCCGGCTGCACGGTCGCTTCTGGCAGTTCCACACAGTAGTTGGCGCCCAATGGGGGGTCCCTGAGACTTGCATGTAAAACTAGCCTAGATGTCTTCTTTTTTGTAAGTTTTATTTTTGTAATTGTGCATGCAAAGCCTCATTGAATCAATGGATCTGTGGAAGAACTCAGCTGCTGGAAACCATGCAAAATGTTTTGAATTGCCCTTAAAATATGGAAAATGTTTTCTGAATGCTTTATATTCTTTCTGCTGTAAATTAAAAACGAAGAAAATTTCCCCATACTTTGTGTGCTTTGCCTTAACTTCACCTCATCTAGGAATCAGTATGTTTCAAGCCCTTTGAAATCATTTTAAATACTTCCTTCTATCCCGACACAGTTTTGTTTTTTGTTTCTTCTTTTCTTTTTTAGCCGCCCTGCGGCGCACATGGAATTCCCAGGCCAGGGATCAGATCCAAGTTGCAGCTTGGATCCCTTAACCCACTGAGCTGGGCTGGGTATCGAACCTACGTCCTGGCACTGCATAGAGGCTGCCAATCCCATTCTGCCACGGTAGGAACTTATGTTTTTGTTGTTCGAGTATTTTAAATGGCCACGAGTGCAGCATGTGGAAGTACCTGGGCCAGGGACTGAATCCAAGCTGTAGCTATGACCTGTGCCATCCTCCACACTGCTGTGACACCCTTCAACACATCAGTCACTTGTCTGTGTGCAGAAAGATTAAGACACCTGATCCAAATTCAGCTTTTCTGTTAAAACCCTCTGCAGTTTTTTCTTTTTTTTCAGGGCTGCCCCCGGCGGCATATGGAGGTTCCCAGGCTAGGGGTCTAATTGGAGCTGTAGCCACCGGCCTATGCCACAGCCACAGCAACGCAGGATCCAAGCCGCCTCTGCAACCTACACCACGGGTCACGGCAACGCCGGATCCTTAACTCACTGAGCAAGGCCAGGGATCGAACCCACAACCTCATGGTTCCTAGTTGGATTCATTAACCACTGAGCCATGGTGGGAACTCCAGTCTTATTTTCACCTGTGCCGTAAAGCAACAATTCCCCCCGGACACACACCTCCCTGGTCTGTTCAAACCACGTCCATTTCCAGTTTCTTTGTCCATGAAAGTTTGTTGCTCCCGTGCCTAAAAAGCTCTTTTAGGTACTTGCTCCAACTCGAATCTCACCTCCTTTAGAATACTCTGTTTATTCTAATATACACCAATATTTCTCTTTCAAATTATCCCACTTAGGGTTGCGAGACAGTTTGGTGTTTATTTCTTCATTTCTCATCTACTCTGCCGGTTGACCTGGTGTTCTGTGGTGGGTTTTTTTGTTTCTTTTTTTTCTTTTACTGTAGGAGCTGCCTGTGTTAGTAGAAATATTTTCAGCAGCAATTTAAAAATCCTGCAGAGTAACTCACTGAATTCGTGCCTGGGCCTCAACCCGAAATCAAAAGTTGAGGACCTACCCCGTACTAGGAGGTCCAGAAATACAGAAACATATAAAGTCCAGTTCCTGATGTGAAGTTTCCCATAAACAGGTTATAATACGCTCTGTGCAATGACAAATATTTGCGTCACAAATGAATACACGAAGAGAGGGACCCTAACCCAATCAATGCCTGTGACAAACACCCTAAATGAGCTTCTTATCTCGAAAAGTTTCTTGGGGAAATGCGGTGTCTCCAGGACCACTGGGTAAGATGGGACGTTAAGCAGAAGCCCACGAGCTGTCACTGATACTGTCACGGCCACAGAAATGACCCACGGGCCCAGAATAACGTAAAGCGCCCCCACGCTCCTCTACCTACGCAGTCCCTTCCCAGTGTCTACCGCTCCGGGTCCCCGGCTGTCAGGGTGGGCGGCCGTGGGCAGGGGGAGCTGACGCCGCACGCCGGGCCCGCCCCCAGGCGCCCCGCCCCCGGACGCCCCGCCCCCTCCGGCGCGCCCCTCGCCGCCGCGCACGCCCCGCCCCCTTCCGGCGCGCCTCTCGCCGCCGCGCACGCCCCGCCCATCCCGTCAGCCCCTCCCTGTGACGTCGCCGCGCCGCCGCCGCCCCGCCGCGCCCCGCGCAGGTTCCCCCGCCTCAGGTATCGCTGCGCCTCTTCGTCAGTCCTCGGCCGCCGTCTCCGCCGCCAAAATGTGAGTGTCACGACGCGACAAGGAGCGACCTCGGGCCTTGGGGGGGCGGCGACCCGTGGCTGGGACCCCCGTCCGGCCCGGTTCCCGTCCGCCGCCTATCGGACGCGGGCCGAGGCTGTGCGGGGGTTCCCGAGGCCTGGGGGTGGGCGGCCGGCGGCCCCGGGGGTACGAGCTGCAGACGGGGGGTCGGCCCTGCGCTGTTGTCTGACGCCCTGGAGGGGCCTGCGGCTGTCGGCGGACGCGGAAGGGGCCAGGGCGGGGCGGCCGGTGTTTCCCAGAGGTAGGGAAAGTCCCCCAACCCGCCCCTCCCCGTCCCCTTTCCCCACCTTCCCCCCCTCCCGCCCCGCAAGTTGACGGAGAGGAGCTGTGACCACTGCCCTCGTCCTGGAGACCTGCTCGCTCTCGGCTTGGGTTGGGCTCCGGAAGCTGCAAGGGACGGGACTGCAGCCCTGTCTTGAGGCCCTTGCGGTCAGGGTGGATCAGAGTGGACTCGGACGCATAGCCGTGGGCCTTCTCTCTTTTTTAAAGCCCAAGCATTCTTGTTGCGACCCTTGAAAACGTGGAGCTTCCCGTGGTAACATTCAGGGAACGCCAAGTGTCAAAAATCACAGGGACCCCCTGTCCCCACTCCAGCCTGCTCAGTGCTCACCCCTGGAGGAGAACGGAATGGGTGCTTTCCTAGGGTTCCTTCCAGGAGCTAGAGACACCACTCTGGAGTGTCCCTCCTTGAAGCTGCTGTGCCGGATTGCAGTGGTTAAAGTCTACACCTGTAGAATTATGCAGAACCTGGTCTAAACACAGGTGCTACTGCAGCCAGTGGTGTCAACTTTCTAAACCTTACTTTATTCATCTATAAAATGAGGTTAGTAACAGTGTCCCGCTCAAAAAGTTTGGGGGGGTTACAGGAGAAGATGCAGCAACACGTGGCCCTCTGCTGTTATCTATCAGACAGTAAACTCTCCGAGGGCGGGGATCAGGGCTGCTACAGCACTGGTCTTTGACACATGAAAGATATGAAATAACTGTTGAATCAGTGAATCAGTGGCTGTTGTGTGCAAGATACGTGCTCTAGCTGCTGTCTTGGATACGGGAATAGACCTCTAAGACACAGGAGTCTGTGTGATCTGTTAGAGCAAGACTGTATTAATATATGGAAAATCAAAGCAATGCCAGCCAAGTAATGGAAGCAGTTAGGACTTCAAAACCAGGGTGGTCAAGAAAGTTCTACCTGTTGACGAACCATTCAATGAGGGTTTTAAAAGAAGTACCTTCTTGGAGAGGGAGCGTGGCTTCATCTTACCTTTTCCACTCCCAGTGGCCCCTTCCCTGCATCCGGCTCTTCCCGACTGTTTCTCTAAGTGAATCTATTTCCTCACACTGGAAAGGGGCATTTTATAATCATTCATACAATTCTTTGCCACAGTGAAAAGGTCAGGAGATTACTCGGTGCATTTAGGTAGATATATACCTTAAGACAAGTCATAAAAAATGGGAAAGTAGGAGTTGCCTTTGTGGCTCAGTGGTTAACAAACTCTACTAGGATCCATGAAAATGCGGGTTCTATCCTTGGCCTCGCTCAGTGGGTTAAGGATTCAGTGTTGCCACAGCTGTGTTGTAGGTCACAGATGTGGCTCGGATCCCGAGTTGCTGTGGCCGTGACATAAGCCGGCAGCTGTAGCTCTGATTCCACCCCTAGCCTCGGAAGTTCGGCCCTAAAAAAGAGCAAAAAAAGGAGGGGGGGGAGGTAGAGTTTACTTATCTTAGGAATCATGTGCTTCGGTGATACAAAATAGATCCTATTAAACCTCACTTCAGACCTTGATCACTTTTAACATGTGGCTGAATCTCTGAAATTATGGAGAAATTAGAAGAAACGGCATTAGCACCTTTGTACGTTACTGCAGGAAGGGTTTTCTTTTTATGCTTTAGTTCCGAAATCCCTAACACTGAGTGTCCCGGATTACATCTCCACACTTCGAGAGGTGTGTTTGGAACCCTATTTACCCTAATGCTTGTGCCTTTACCTCAGGTCTACAGGTGCGCCTGCAAGTTCAAGTGCTGCCTCTGGCAGTAACAGAAGACTTCAGCAGACACAAAATCAAGTGGACGAGGTATTGGTCTCAAATGTTGTTGCGTTTTAAGCCAAGATGGGAACACTTTGGAAATAATTCTGTCTAGAAAAAGTATCATAAAACTGTGAATGTAAGGTAAATTTTGACTCTCACAAATGTGATGAAAATGTGTCCCCTGTTTGGAAAACCCTTATCTAAGCTTCTGAGACATCACACCCTCCTGGTTTCAAACTTGTTTTCCTATCGCCGAATCACATACCCAAGGTACAGACTCTCTTCCCTGAGAATATTCCTCCAAGGATCACTTTGTAGTGTGTGTCTTGCCACAATAAGAAATTAGAAAAGAAAAAGGAGCACTTTGTAAAATAAGGCAATAGAATTGTAAGGACTAGGCCTCTACATGGCTCAAGCCAGGACCAATCCTTCTGACCGGATTTTTCAGCAAAATGCCATTCTCCAGTGGCCTGACTCACTAGTTACCCAGCCCAGCAAGTCTCAGTGATTGTTGTCCCTTGACATGCAGAAGGCAGGTGCTGATGAACTGCTGAAGCCCAACAGCTCTGGGATCCGGGTTAGGAGACCTTCTTTTGCCTTGTGTGTGCAGACCTGCCACGGAAGAGCATTTAATCAGTTGAGACTGGTGCGGCCATAGTCCTGAAAGCCACCGCTGCTGAACAAGGATATCGTGGTCCTCCCGTACTTAGCTGCCTCAAAAAGCAGCGTTAAGTGCTCGCTTCGGCAGCGCATATACTAAAAAGCAGCGTTAAACTAATGTTAGATTCCCTCGCTAAATCGTCGGGGAATGTTTTGGTCTGATGGTTTTGTTTATGGATTTAATTCTGAAATTTTTATATTTAATGCTCAGAAGCTCATTCGAATTCCATCCTCCATGAGACTTTTGTTTACTTACAAAATGAAATTGGATCCTTTTCCTAAACCCAAGGAATTTTAAGGAGGGTTTTTGTTGTTGTTTTTAATTGAGGTGAAATTCAAATAACGTACAGTTAGCCACTTTAAAATGTACAGTTCAGTGGTGTTTGGTGTATTCGCAGTGTCACACAACCATTCCCTGTCTAGTTGCAGTTTTTTCATCTCCCCTGTATGCATTTAGTAACCACTCCCCATTCTCCCTTTCTCCCATTCCAAAGTTAGAAAGATTTAGTTTCGGAGTTCCCATCATGGCTCAGTGGTTAACGAATCCGCCTAGGAGTCTTGAGGTTGATCCCTGGCCTTGCTCAGTGGGTTAAGGATCCGGTGTTGCCGTGAGCTGTGATGTAGGTTGTAGACGCAGCTCGGATCCCGCGTTGCTGTGGCTGTGGCGAAGGCCGGCAGCTACAGCTCCTGTTAGACCCCTAGCCTGGGAACCTCCATATGCTGTGGGTGTGGCTCTAGATAAAGGCAAAAAGACAAAAAAAAAAAAGAAGAATTAGTCTTCAATTTTCTCCTGAGAGATTTGTAGTTTTAGCTCTTATCCTTGGGTTATTGATCCCTTTTGAGTTAATTTTCGTATATGGGGTAAGGCAAGGGTCCAGCTGCATTCTTTTGCATGCGGTTATCCAGTTGTCCCAGCCCCGCGTTTTGAAATGGGCAAGAGCGACTCCTCCAATTGAGTTTTTCCTTTTTTTAATATTGTCAGTCTGCAGGGCCCTTTGGCATTCCTTATGAATCTGAGGCTTGGTTTTTCTGTTTCTGGAGTTTAAAAAAAAGCCAGTTGGAGTGCTGAGAGGGACTGTGTTGAATCGGCGCATGTTGTAGTCACTTTGGGGGGTGCTGCCCTCCTCGTGATACCAAGTCTCTCATTCTGCGGACACGGGACGTCGCCCCACTTTGTCGTGTCTCTCATTCCTTTCAGTGGTGTTCCGTGGTTTTCCTTGTGCAAGTCTTTGGTCTTTGTGGTTTCGTGTATCCCTAAGTAGACCCCGAGCATCTTTCGGACGCTAGTGTAGGGAATCTTTTCCTAGTTTCCTGCTCATTGCTAGTGTATGAAGACACGTGACTTATGGCTACTGCCCTTGTACACTGAAGTTTTACTGAGTTTGCTTACTAACTCCACTGGGGTTTTTTGGTGGATTCTTTGGGATTTTCTGTATATGGAATCATCTGCAATTAGAGATCATTTTACTTCTTTCCCAAATGTGGAAGCCTTGTATTTCTTTTCTTACCTAAATTTCTCTGGCCAGAACGTCCCGTACGATATTGAGCAGCAGTAGTGAAGGGGGATCTCCTTGGCTTTCACCATTGAACATGGATGTTAGTTATGGGTTTTTCCATAAATGCCTTTTACCGTGTTAAGGAAGTTCCCTGCTAATGCTAGTTCGCTGAGTATTTTTATCATGAAAGGGTGAGGTTTTTTTTTTTTTTTTTTTTTTGGCTCAAGTAGCAGTGAAGTACTGGCCTGAAAAAAAGAAGAGTGCTAGTAAATTTCATTGAGGAGTTCTGTTCTTTGATTCCTCTATGCATAACTGGATGTGATCCTATTCATCAGGTGGTGGACATCATGAGAGTCAACGTGGATAAAGTGCTGGAACGGGATCAGAAGCTCTCTGAGCTAGATGACCGAGCAGACGCGCTGCAGGCAGGAGCCTCCCAGTTTGAAACCAGTGCTGCCAAGTTGAAGAGAAAATACTGGTGGAAAAACTGCAAGGTAATTCTCTTTTGACTGGTCTTTACATTGAGTCACCCTCTGCATTCTAAGTATTGGACTTTGATGACTCGGGGAGGTGAGTTTGACTTTGCACACATGGAAATTTGGGTTGACCATGAATCTGAAACACCGACTGCCTATCCTTTGCCCACCTCCACAGCGAGGTATTCTCCATGTTCTGTGGCTGAGCTTAAGAAGTGTGTAGAACAGGGGAGTCCAGAATCAGTCAGGGACAGAGGCCCCTTCCGGCCCTCTTCCCCAGCCAAGCACAGACTGACAGGAGCGGGCTGGAGCGGGCTCTGGGCTTGCGTGTGGCTGTGAGTGGCTGAGTATCAGAGGAAAGAGCCGCGGCGCCCCCCGCGGGAGAGGGCGCAGCAGGTGCACAGGGAGCTGTCACAGAATCGCGCTGCCCTCAGGCCCTCCTGGCTCAGAAGTGATGCTTTCCGACACCCAGGGCAGGCCTGGTAGCTCTTCCTTAGGTGGAAAGCGTGTCTCCACTGACCACCGCCCACCTGGGGACCACAGATGACACAACTTGTAAAAAGCAGGTGAGTAGCCTTCAGGCCCTAATTGAGAGCATTAAGTTTAGGCTTTTAAATTACGAGTATTTCAGACTGTGGTTCAACTTAGCGTCACCTCTGTGTCGGGGGTGATGCTGTGTGACGCTCATCAGTCAGCAGGTTCGTCTCTGGTCTGACACGTGCGATGGCCTGTGTTTCCTTGCAGATGTGGGCCATCGGCATCAGCGTCGTGGTCGTCATCATCATCATCATCATTGGTGAGTTCTCCTGCGCCGGAGCCACTGCCAGAGTCTCCTCTGTGTGTACAGGAGCTCAAAGCCAGTGTCCTGCAGAGGTGTTAGTTTATTCCAGAGATTTTTGTTTTATTAAGTATTTTCTTCTTCCTTTTTTTCCTTTTTTACGGCTGCACCTGCGACATACAGAAGTTTCTGGGCTAGGGGTCTAATTGGAACTGCAGCTGCCAGCCTACACCACGGCCACAGCAACACAGGATCCGAGCCGCATCTGTGACCTACACCACAGCCCACGGAAACGCTGGATCCTTAACCCACTGAGCGAGGCCAGGGATCGAACCCACGTTCTCATGGATCCTTGTCAGGTTCTTAACCAGCTGAGCTACAATAGGAATTCCCTTTATTAAGTGTTTTAAATAATTGACTGCTGAGTCTGAGATTTTCGGTATAAACAGTCATCCTTTGAAGTTAGAGAAAATTTTTTCATTTCCACCAAGCCTTAAGTTTTCTGACTATTTTCATCAGATATTTTCTTTTATGAGAAATACTGGAGTCTGTGATTAGCCTAGACTGCCTGTGACTCACCTCACTCCACCATCCAGCTGTATGGCCTCGGGCAAGTGATTTAATATCTCTGAACCTATTTCCTCGTTTATAAAATGGTGCCAATAATAGTACCTACCTTATATGTTCGTTATGAGGACAAAGCTGGTTAATATGTAAAAAATACTTCGGATGGTGTCAGGCATATGAGAATAATAGTGATAGAAATAAATGTATATATTTACGCAACTATTATTAGTATCATTACAGCTACTACTGTATATAATATTGGAATAACCCATTGCCGTTTTTAGCCCAGTAAATGAGAACCATTTAAAGAGACATGTCCTGGATCCTTTTTTTGACAGTCTCCTCTGGCCTGCCACAAAATGTTGTGAAGCTGCTAGTAGGAAACTGGCCAGAAATATAATTTCTGTTCACACATAGACTGCAACGTTTGATGTCAATCCTGCATTTGCACTGAAAGACTAAACCGCTGTTCCCTTGCTTTTTTGCATCTCCCCTGCTTATTAGTGTGGAGTATTTCTTCTTGAAGAACCACCGAAGCTCCAGCCTGCTGTTCAACAGACCTCTTCAAGACTTTTGACTTAGAACCTACTATATTATCAAGCTTACCTACTGTTATGTCTAAAATGATTATTTTCTCTTAGTTACTGTAAAGTTTGTTTTCTAGGAAATGTGCCTTTGTTTTGTAATCTGCACTCCAAACTCGGAGAGTAGTCAGCCTGGCCCCCGTTTTGCACAGTGCCTGTACAGGTCACGAAGAGTAGTCAGCCTGGCCCCTGTTTTGCACAGTGCCTGTACAGGTCACGTAGGGGCTGACAAAGAGGACTTCTTAAGTTCCAGATGTTGACACCTAGAAGTGATGTCGTCTGACTAATTGCCGTTGATGCCCGTTAAGGAAATCTGTTCCAAGTTAACAGTCCTCGTCATATGACATACCCTCTTTTTACGCCTTTGGGTAATCAGATCCAGTTTGTGCCTTCCAGAAAGAACACTACTGCCTGACACACATCTGTGATAATAACAGGCCGTGCCTTATTTTGCTCTTTTTCTAATTCCCTGTAAAAGAACCCTCTGCTGTTTGTAAACACTACTGACTCTTGCTGTATTTAAAATAAGATGCTGGTAAAGCGTTTTTGGTCTTACATTAGGTATGAAGATGTTTACTTTCTCGTTACTGTTATGTATCACTTGCTAAAAATATTGTTTTAAACAGAAATAATAACCTCTCTAAAGCATTTTTATAGAACTATGGCTGTGACCAAAGTTTCTATTTTGCCAAAAAGTTGAATCCCAGTCAAACGTCACGTCTGTTCCCGACAGGTAAAATCAGAAATGGACAAGGGGGGACTGAAGGTGCCCTTCAGAATTATAATTGTAATATTGTGGGTGAGCCTTTGGCTCCTGGCAGGCCTTTCTTACCCGTGAAAGGCTGTAGGTCTTGCAGCTCGCTCTCGGATTCCACATTTTCCTTGGGGGTTGGAGAAGGTTAGAGCGAGCCTCTCACCCTCTCAAGCCTGTAGACAGAGTTTTACCAGCTGTTTGCAGATTATCAGCTGTCGACCCCGGTGCATTTCTGATAATTACATGAGCAGTGATCTTGTATCCTTCAGGTGAGACCATCTGGGTCATTTTCGGGCCCTGTCCCCAGAGAATATAGCTTTTTCGGAGTTTGTTTCCTATTTTTATCCATATTCCACTTCCTAAATCCGTTTTCTCAATGATGCTGCCGTTTAGGCGTTGGTCCGAGCAGATGTCTCTCTTCACAGAGGCTGGCTACCCAGCACCTTTCTTTTTTGATGTCACAGACTGTCTGCATAAAAGACTGCTTGGGGAACAGCTGAATCCTAGAGACTTGTGTACGTAAGCCTTTCAGCATCAGGCTATGGGCCTTAAGGATAGGAATTCTGGTAGGAATGAAAACAGGCCAGGAGGCACTGAGGGAGAAAGCAGTTTTAGCACTCGGGGCTGGTACCGGAATGTTCTAAAATTTGTTCACGTGCTAGCTTGTGACTCACAAAGCGACAACAGTTAAGGTGCACCAGGACCCAGGTTCCATTTCCCTCATTTCTGCTCCCTGACATCAGTGACGTGGCGTGACGTTGAGGGCATGCCTGGCAGGGTGCCATCTGGGCGAGGGGCACGGCTGTTGGGCTCGGGTCTCGGCGGGGTCTGACTCTGAAACCTTGGTGCTCTCTCCTTGGTCTTGATGCTCAGTCCCGAGGAACCCTCTGGCTCCTGTGTTAACCCGGGAATATGCTGCTTATATCTGTGCATTTAGCTGGGACCGTGCCCACTGTAACGAACTGAATAAAGTGTTTATAAATGTAACTTGGCGCCCGTGTGCTTGGAGAGGGGTAGCTGCGCCTGGTCCACCCCCGTGCCTCTGCCTTCCAGACCCCAAACCCGTCTCGTCCCTTCCCCTCTCACCAGTGCCCTCCCCAAGGACTCCGGTTTCCTCCCACGCCCTAGTGGACAGGAGCCCGCTGCGCTCATGTGAAAAGTGCTTTTCAGCAGAGGAGATGAGGGGACCCGGCTTTCTTATGATTACTCAAATGTTCAGGATTGGGCTTTTGAGCTTGCTAAATATAGTCTTTCAAAAGTGGCTTGTGCAGAGTGGGCCCCGCGTGGGGTGGGACAGATAGCTGCCCACGTGGGACATCTTCAAACCGTGGCTCTTGTTTTGATTGTGCCTCTTGCCCCTTGAATGTCCTGCCACTCCTGTGCTTCAAGTCCTGAGAAACAAAAGCGCAAGTGGAAGGAGACTTGGTCTACAATAAAATGCCTGTCGGCGGCAGGCATCTGCTGCGGGAAAGACCCTGACTTTTTCCCAGTTCCTGTGCTGGCCGGTCACGCTTTTCTTGTCCGTGGAAAAGCCCTGCCTGCAGAATGGTGTCTTCCGCTCAGGACCTTGATATAACGAAATGTATATATGAAGTTCTGGTGCCAGCTTCAAGATGTTAAAGGAAAAAAATACCATAAAGGGATCCTCTTTCTCTGCTTCTCCCTTAAATGTCAGGGTTCCTTAAGGGCTGAGTCCTCAGCCAGCTTCTCTCTCCAGGCGATCTTATCCATTCCCTGGTCTCTGTTCATTCATCTGCTGCTGATTCTTGGCCTGTTGGACATAAGCCTCTCAAACTCAGGATTCATCAAACAGAATGAAACATCCCCCTGCCTCACGCTCCTCCTGTCATTAAGCATCTCTTCCAGAGAATGGCGCCACCACCCACCTGGTGGCCACACTAGGCAGGTCCTCAGGACTTGCTGACATTTTTGTCACCATCTGTATCACTCAGGATAAGCTGGAGGTGTGCTATACGCCAAACACCCCCCTGCCCCCGATCTCAGTGGTTTAATTTTTCCTCGCTTGTGCTCTGTCCAGTGCTGTCAGCAGGAAGGCTCTGTCATCGGTCCCTGGGAGGGGAGGAGGGGGACTTCTTGGAAACATTCATCTCAGGTTATCAGGTATTGCACCTTGGCTTAATTCAGTGGATCCAGCAGCTCTGCTCACATTTTATTGGCTAAAGCAAGTCAGGTGACAGTGGCTTTTCTCAGGGGAGGGAGTCTTATCTGTCACCCAAAGGAGAGATGGGACAGTTTGAGTCAAAGGGGGAAAGTTCCCCTCATTTTGTATTTTCTAATGAGTTGGGTCTCCTACATGGTAATTCTATATTTGCATCACTTAAAAAAGCTTGTTTTAAAGTACGGTCATTTTTTTTTTTAATTGGGTTTTACTGAGGATTAGTTGTTTGCTCTCAAACTGACCAGGCTGCTTAGTGCATTTAAAAGTAAGCATCCTGGAGCTCCTTTTGTGGCTCAGCAGAAACAAATCTGACTAGTATCCATGAGGATGCAGGTTTGATCCCTGGCCTTGCTCAGTGGGTTAAGGATCCGGCATTGCCATGAGCTGTGGTGTAGGCTGGCAGCTGCGGCTCCGATTCAACCCCTAGCCTTGGAACTTCCATATGCCTCAGGTTTGGCCCTAAAAAAGACAAAATAAATAAATAAAAGTAAGCATCCTTGTCGGAATTCCCTGGCTGCTGAGCAGTCAAGGAGTTGATATTGTCACTGCTATGGCGAGCGTTCAATCCCTGTGCCGGGAACTTCCACATGCCATGGGTGCAAGGGTGCAGCCAAAAGTAAATAAATGAAAAATAGATAAAAGCAAGAATCCTTGGGAACTATACTCAATATCATGTAATAACCTATAATGGAAGGAGTTCCCATCATGGCTCAGCAGAAACCAATCTGACTAGCATCCATGAGGATGCAGTTTCAATCCCTGGCCTCGCTCAGTGGGTTAAGGATCCAGCATTGCCCTGAGCTTAGGTGTACGTCACAGATATGGCTCAGATCCCACGTTGCTGTGGCTGTGGTGTAGGCCAGCAGCTGCAGCTCCGATTTGACCCCTAGCCTGGGAACCTCCATATGCTGTGGGTGTGGCCCTAAAAAAAAAAAAAAACCTATAATGGAAAAGAATCTAAAAAAGTGTACACAATACACACACATATGCATGTATAACTTAACCACTTCGCTGTACACTTGAAACTAACACATTGTAAATCAACTAGAGATTTCAATTAAAAGTTTTTTGAAGCGTTAACAAGCATCCTTGTTTCCAGCCGAGCTGCTTCTCACATGAGCAGAAAACTCAATCTGTACAACTAGAATTTACTAAGTAAATCAATTATGACATAATTATTAAAAAAAAAAAAAAAACTCTCACCCTTTAAACAGCAAGCTACCCCTGTTGGCAGAAGGGCCGTGGGCCGAGGCTCTGGATCCGCAGCCTCATGCAGGACGTCAGCCGCCTCTTGTTTGCAGCTCTTCCTTCCTGCATCACCCACTTCCCTTCTCAGTGGATCACCCATCTCTTCATAGCAACGCCCACACCCCTTCCTCCCGCCAACACCTGTCTACAGCCCTTTATGGCAAAATTCCTCCCTGCCGCTCCTGCAGCCCCCGCCTCGCATTCCACTTTTTCTTCAGTCCACACCACCGAGACATCTTTAACCAGGGATGGTGAAGCCCAGCAGGAAATCCTCTGCCTTTGCTCTCACCCTGCTGGTCACCAGTCCTGGGTACAGTTGCCAGCTCTCCCCTTGAAAGATGTCATTATCTAGCTCCCAGGACCCCACGGCCCTCTGGTTTTCTTTCAGCCTCATCTCCTGCTCCTTAGCCTTTGCTCGGCCCCCTGCCAGACCTCTGAATCTCTGAAGATGCGACATCTTGGCCTTTGGCACTTTTCTGTTGGCACTCTCTTGCTGATACCACTTCCCCCATCACTGTGAACTCCACAGAGACTCTGATAACTCCCAAACCTAAGCTGTATCTCCACCCCCCTCTTCGCCCCTAAGTTCCAGCTGCCGACCTGCCAGCCCCGCCTGGATGTTTATGCACATCTCAAACATGACACGTGGAAACCCGCTCTCTATTCTCCCTTCATCAAAACCTGCCTGGCCCCGACTTGCCCACCTAATTTCATGTGCCGTCACGTGCGGCACGCTTAAACCAAAAGCCCAGGGGGTCACCCCCTCTCTTCTCACCACCTACATTCAACTCCCCTGCCACACTCTGTGCCCCCAGTGGATCCCAAGTCTGTCTCTTCTCTCTCCATCTTTCCTGGCACCGCCTAGACCCAAGTTACCCTCAGCTCTTTCTCTTTTTTTCTAATAGCCTCCTGACAGTCACCTGGGAGTCTGCCTGACATCGATCACCATTCTGCTGAAAACCTCCCTCTTTCCACTCCTTTTGGAAACAAATCCACCTTGCTTTCCCTAAGTACAGGGTCTACCGTAACGTGGCTCTTCCCGACCTCATGGCCCTTTCTCGTCTCCAGACAGAGTATACTACGTCCTTCTTTCCCTCTCTCTCTCTCTCTCTCTCTCTCTCTCTCCCTCCCTCCCTCTCTCTTTCTCTCTCTCTGTTTAGGGCTGCACTCATGGCATGTGGAGGTTCCCAGGCTAGGCGCTCGAATTGGAGCTACAGCTGCCGGCCTACACCACAGCCACAGCAATGTGCCAGATCCGAGCCATGTCTGCGACCTACACTGCAGCTCACGGCAACATCAGATCCTTAACCCACTGATCAAGGCCAGGGGTCGAACCCACATCCTCATGGATACTAGTCGGGTTCGTTACCATTGAGCCACCATGGGAACTCCCCTACCTGTTTCTTAACAGCAAGCCTGTCTCAAGGCCTCTGGAAGGCCTTTCCTGCCACTGGGGGCCATTTCCCTAGCCCCTTCTCACCCTCGGGTTTCAATTTCACCTTCTCAGAGAGCCCTGCCCTGACCACCTGGCGTGGCATGGGCCTCCTGCCCCCTTCACCTCCACTGCCAGCCCAGTTACCCGTCAGCTCTTTCCTGTTCCACACAGCACCTTCCCTTCTCTGAACTTGACGAAGCTGTTCGTGTTTTACCACTTGATCAAATGGAGACTCCCTGAGTGGCTGGGACTTTTTGCCACCACTCTGTCATAATCGCCAGGGACCACAGTCACCACTGCCCGCCTATGAACTCAGTAAATATACGTCGAACCAATGCAGGTGACAGAGCTTCAGAGAAAGGAGAGCGTCACTTGGAAAAATAAGGTGGCGTATCCAATACATAGGAACAGCTGCGGCTTCACTTTCCCTTCCTCCTTCATTTACAATTCCTGTCAGTCATGCAACAAATACTGACGTACCAGGCTCTGGAGAGGGGCCAACTTCTGCAGGGCACCTGCCATTTCGGAGGAGTCAAGACACAATCAAAAGGAGCCTTCAGGCGGATGTTTTTTTTAAATGACTTCGCTACATCCTCCTTTCCTGAAAGTGTGTCTTTTACGTACAGTTGTCTCCATTTACCAAATGAATTTTTAACTTCAGGAAGACCAGGGGAATGTTTAAGTTCCACTGTCAAAATTCCGCTTCGGAAAACCGAGTTTGCTTTTTCCAGATCTGCTACACTGCCCGGGTCCTTTGAGTCCTTCACTTAGAGAGTCAGTGGAACTGAAAGCAAGAAGGTCGTTAAGAAAGATGGAAACGATGGCAACCCAAGAAGATGCAGAGAAAGCGCGCGGACGTCCAGTGCCTTCTTCCTGCTGCTCAGCGAGACCCCGATCCGACAGCCAGCAACTCCATGCTGCTCTCCAGGACTCGCGCACCAGAGCAGCTGATACCTGCACCGCGCTCCTGGCAGCCACCGCCTCTCACGTGGAGGCAGCGCAGGCCCCGCCCACCCCGCCGCCAGGGGCCCGACCCCTTGTGACTGGCGGCCCCAGCACCCTATGACTGCGGCGCTGGCTCCAGCAGCCCCCGGGACCCACCCCCGGCGCCGTGAAGGGGGCCGGGACTGAAGGCCCACTCCGGCCCCTGCCTACGAGCCAGCCTGTGGGGATTGGCGGAGCGTCTCCTCGGCCCGACCCTCATCGTTACGTAACGTGCTCTGAGTCCCGGCCCCCCCCCCCCGCTCGCCTGCCTTCGCTTATGTAACCCGGGCTCTCTGGCGCGGGTCCCGCCCCCAGGCCAATGGGGGCCCGCAGAGCCACGGACGGAGGCCAATCGCGCGGCCCAGGGGCGGGGCCGCATCGCGTGGCGCGCAGGGGGCGCGGCGCCGGCGGCAGCCCTGCACGCGGCGGGCCTCGAGACTACCCGGGACCGGCGCTTAGGCTGAGCCGAGGCGGTAACCGCGGTTGGTGAGAGCTCGGCCCGGGCGGGGAGGCCTCGGTGCCTGCCAGCGGCGGTTGCTGAGAGTCTGCCTTACGTTGTGGGGCCGGGAACCTGGAGCGCCCGGAAGTTTGTGATTCAAGTTGCAGGATTCCTGGGTGCATGAATGGGGATGGGAGGCCGAGTCTGGCTTTGCAACTGCAGGGGCCGGGGTCCCCGCAGGGCTGCACAGCCCGCGAGCCACAGCCGGGTTTCCGGCTACAGACTGTTTCTCTTGACACTTGTCATCTTTGTTTCCACCCTTCCTTTCCAGGGTGGTCCTCCTAGAGTGGAGACATCCAGGACTGTAGAAAAACACTGGCGAGAAAGTGCCTTCTGCTGCGCAAAGATCAGTTACTGCCGGATTGTGATGGGTGACAGTTTTTTCTAATGCGATGGCATGGACCAAAATAAATAAATTTCCGTCGCAGATTGCAAAGTGAAAAAGAAGCAGGCGGCCGACTCAGTGAGGGCTGCCAGGCGAACGATGGAACCTTGTGAAGATCTGGAAATGTCCAGTAGTAAATCTCAGAACCCCAGGGGCGACCAGCGTCAGGAACTTGAAGGACCACAGGCCAGCGGTCCTGAAGCCCTGGGGAAAGACTCTGCAGAGAGGTGGCGCCAGAAATACCAGCTTCAGAGTTATTACTCAGAGACCAGCAACAGGTGACATAACCTGATTTGTTTGTTGTTCTTTGTTGGAGTAGTAAAAGGAAGGGCAGGCTTAAATTTCTCATACTTTGTGAGCCTAGCAAAAGTTTAGGGGGAGGCTCAGGCAACTTAGAATGAAATGCCCTGGAGAAACTGGAGGAAATTACCTCCAAAACGGTAAAAAGTGCTTAAGGGATTGAGCTGACTCTGGGCTGCCTTGGGAGTGAGAGAGTGGAAAGTGTTCGCGCTTACCAGTGTCTTTGCCTGGGATTCTCCTCCTGCTAAAAAGGGGTGATATGTCCATGAACTAAATGAGCTGATCCATATTAAGCACTTAGAAAGCGGGCCTGGCATGTAATGTGCTGTTCAAGTCAAAAGTTGATTTAATATCATTGAAAGTGTGAGTTTGCGGACATAGAGAACAGACTTGTGGTTGCCAAGGGGGGTGGGGGGAGGGAGTGGAGTGGACGGGGAGTTTGGGGGTAGTAGATGCCAGCTGTTCCATTTAGAATGGATAAGCAGTGAGGTCCTGCTGTACAGCACAGGCAGCTATATCCAGTCTCTTAGGATAGATCATGATGGAAAATAATATGAGAAAAAGAATGGCTAGATGGATAGATAGATGGATGGATGGCTGGGTTGCTTTGCTGTACAGCAGAAATTGGCACAACACTGTAAAACAACTATACTTTACTAAAAAAAAAATTTAAAATAAACCAAAAAGTGTGAGTTTGTAATCTTTTATCTTACAGTGAACAGCAAGATCGAAACAGAGTTTTTGAAGAACTTATAACGGTTGTCCAAGAAATGAAAAAACACTTGCCGTCGGCGAGACCCAGTAAACCGAGCACTCTGGACGCCCTCAGCTATGCCCTTCGCTGTGTACACAGCGTTCAAGGTAAATGAGCCGCAGAGAGAACGCAGTCGTGCCTGTGCGCTCTGGCTCCTCAACGTCAGCCAGTCCAGAGGCGTGTTCTGCGTGGTTTTACAGAAGTGTCTGGAGCTGTTTATGGTATTTTGTATGGGACGAGACGATCCGCACTGGTACCGTCAGCAAGTTAGATGTTCACATTAGCGCTGGGAGAACCTTGTTTGTGTAGTGGCTTTGTAACCATGCAGCATTTTGCTGATCTGTTTCAGGAGGGTAGAGTTCAGCTTAAGCACGCTTTGGAAATTCTCTTTTTTTTTTTTTTGTATTTTTAGGGCCACACCTGCATCATATGGAGGTTCCCAGGCTAGGGGTCTAATCAGAGCTATAGCTGCTGGCCTACACCACAGCCACAACAATGCCAGATCCGAGCCGCCTCTGTGACCTACACCACAGCTCACAGCAATGCCGGATCCTTAAACCGCTGAGCTAGGCCAGGGATCGAACCTGTGTCCTCATGGACATTAGTCAGATTCGTTTCCACTGAGCCACGACAGGAACTCACGAAGATTTGCTTTTTAAAGAACCTTGTTTTCCGACTGTGAGGGGAAAATTGCATTTAACTAAATACCTTTCCCTGTCTTAGACATAATTTAAAACTGTAGTCGTGGTGTGTCAGGAAATTTCCAGATTAAAAACAAATGGTTGTAAATGCTTTTTTCTTTTTATTACTTTTCTGACTTCTTCTCAAGGGTTTTTAAAAGTGCACATACCCTCTAGCGCAGATCCCCGTGGCTTTGTATATGAGGCATAGTTCTTGAAAACCGGAGTAATGTTTCTGCTGTAAGAGTTTCCTGTGCGTGTATTTGGAATTTTTGGTTTGGGTACCTTGTTTTGGTACCTTAAGTGTATCTTGTTCCTTGTGATCCAGAACATGCAGCATCCATAACATTCAAAATCTTAAGTGTGTACAATTATCAGTACTTCAGGTGAGAAAAGATGATCTTGTGTCAAGGAAAACGTGCTCGGGTGGCCTCATCCTAAAAAATCAGCCAACTTTAATAGTGATAAAAAGGCTTTCCTAAAGATACTGTTGTCCTTGAACTACATATTTATTTTCCTGTGTTTCACAGCAAGCAGTGAGCTTTTCCAGATTCTCGGTCAGAACGGAGCGCCGCGGGCAGATGCGCCTGTGTTCCATCTGGAGGAGCTGGCTGCTGTCGCTTCGGAGCACGCTTCCAAAAACGCAGTAAGGATGCACAGGTTTTACCATATCGACCTGGGTAACTTGCCCTCGCGACCTTATCCGGAGGTAGGCTTTTCCAGATAAGAGCCGAGCCTTTCAGGATGGAAGGTCCGAGGTGAACAATAGGAGAAAACCGCCGAAGGGGCACTGTGGCGTTTCCCTTGCGCTCGCCAGAGAAAACGTCCCAAAGCAGGAAGCGGCACATGAGAAGCGGTCTGCTTTGCTCTGGAAACGAGGCGCCCCTGTCCCCTTAGCAAACCTGAATTCTCTCACAGGAAGGGAAAAAACACGCAGAGTGATTTCCGGCCTCTTATTCTAATCTCCTAAGTGTTAATTTCTGTTTATATCATTCTTAGTTCCCACATCTACTACTTCAAGTTGTAACAACTGGATGTTATAGAGCAGGCAGTTGAGCTGCTGTCATTTTTTTGTAAAATTTCGGAAGAGAGGTTCAGTGTATCTTTTTTGAATCTCTCAGTGTTGACAGAATAATTAGTCCTCAGGTTTTGCTGATACGATGGAGATGTACTGAACTGACATTTAGACCTCAGTGCCCACGTGACCTAAAGACCTCACTATATCGGAACGTGAGCTCTGTCCCTAATACCCTAGTGCTCGTTTTACTCACTGGTGTGTTCCGGGTACCGCAGTAGCTGCTGTGGATGTTTAAGAGAAAAAAAAGGTTCAAGAAAACATTTTCCCTTTAAGGTTTTCAGGAGAAAGCCGGAGAGGAACACCGCCGCCAGCGCTGGCAGATCCCCACAGTGGCTGGTTACAAATACGCTACGTAGGTTTATGTCCAGTGGAACACCATAGAGACGTGGTTCTTATGTAATGAGGTTTGTCAAAGACAACATCGTGGGGGAAGTGAGTTTTGAACTTGGCCTTGAATCCTGGAATATGCACTGGTGAAGAGAAAACCTTCCTTGCAGCAGGTTTATGGCACATTTTGCAAAGAAGAAGGAATCAGAACAGTATACACTGTATATATGTTTAGTCGGTGTAGAATGAGCTGGTTTTTGTTTTTTTTTTTTTTGGTCTTTTGTCTTCTTAAGGCCACACTCACGGCATACGGAGGTTCTACGCCACAGCCACAGCAACGCGAGATCGTTAACCCACTGAGCAAGGCCAGGGATCGAATCTGCAACCTCGTGGTTCCTAGTCAGATTCGTTAACCGCTGTGCCATGATGGGAACTCCCACGGGTTACTTTTTTGGCATAGAACGTAAACCTTCAGGGGGAAATAATGCAGGTTTTCCGGTGATAATTAGGAAGTATGTTTTGTTGCCTTTGCAGGATGTGTGTGTGTGTGTGTGTGTGTGTGTGTGTGTGTCTCCGTGTGTTTGTTTTAAGCTACTGATCATTGTAGGAGTCTAGATGAAATTTATTCGGGGAATATTGCTAGTAAGTATCTCAGTATTTTGCATCCGTTTTAAATGTTTTTCACAGGGTACCTTTGTGGCAGTGTTTTCCTTTCTTTCGGGGAGGTTAGTGCACATTTCCGAACAGGCCCCTTCAGTCCTGAACTGTAAGAAGGAGTTCTTGGAGTCCTCTCGTTTCGTCGAACTGCTCGCTCCTCAGGATGTGAGGGTGTTCTACGCACACACTGCCCAAGCTCAGCTTCCTTTCTGGAACAACTGGACCCAAAGAGGTAAGTAATGGGGCCCGTGTTCGGAGGTTTATCTTACCTGCTAAAGATCAGTTTCATTCTCTCAGAAATGGTGCACAAATTAATGCATCATTTAGAACAGGCCCGTGATACGGTTTTTGTTATTTCTTTATTTTCAAAGGCAGACTGTGATGAAAATAGCATTTTACGTGCTTCCAATAACCTAAAGATCCACTAAATTTCTTTGCATGGAGTCATGTTAGTTTCGCAGATTGCATGCTATAAACATGGTTTGATTACAGCATGCTGAGTAGCAGGGTAATTGCTACAAAGTTTCTGTGTTTCCTATAAATTAATAAACTTGAATGTTTTTCCTCTTTTACCAACTTCATTCTTTCTCTGTTTTGCTCTGGAGATGGAGCAAAAGGTTAGATCCCTTTTCCAGTTTGTTTGTTTGTTTTCTCCCTAAAAGGTACGACTCCCATCACTTTGTTTTCCTTGTGAAACGCTGCCTTTCCTGAGCTGCTGGGGGAATACTGATTTACAGTTTTCTTTGTGACCGGATGACCTTTCATTCATTCATTCATTTTTTTTCTTTCTTAAGTCACCCTTTATCCTTAGTTCATATTCTTTGTGAAGTGTCTCTCCCTCTCTCTCTTTTTTCTTTTTGGCCACGCCTGTGGCATGTCGAAGTTTCCGGACCAGGGAACAAACCCATGCCACAGCAGTAACCAGAGCCACAGCAGCGACAGAGCTGCGTCCTTAACCCGCTGAGCCACCAGGGGGAGCTCCTGTGAAGCGTCTCTTAAAGAGCTTTTACAGATGAACTTTACTTTTGATTCTGAACCCTTTTCTCTCATTTTAAAAAATTAATCGCTTAATCGTGGTTTAAAACACACACACACACACACACATTCACAGAGTTCCCGTCGTGCCTCAGTGGTAAAGAACCTGACTAGTATCCGTGAGGATGCGGGATTCAATCCCTGGCCTTGCTCAGTGGGTTAAGGATCCAGTGTTGCCGTGAGCTGTGGTGCAGGTCGTGGACGCTGCTTGGATCCCGAGTTGCCGTGACTGTGGCGTAGGCTGGCAGCTGCAGCTCCAATTCAGCCCCTGGCCTGGGAACCTCCATATGCTGCAGGTGCGGCCCTAAAAAGAGGGGAAAAAAAGGCTTTCACAAAGTCGACCATTGTAACCATTTTCGAATAGCATGAAGTCCATTCACCCTGTTGGGAAGGAGACCCCCAGCACGTCTTCACCCTGCAGACCTGGAGCTCTGTACTCATCCTGGTTTTAACCCACATCCAGTCCCGTGAAGCGCACCCGCACGGGCTTCTCCTCTCAGTGGCAGACCCACGTTCTGGGCAAGCGGCAGGAGACACCTGTTGCCTTTGCCCTCTTCTGGCTCCCCCTGCCCGTTCCCGTCACTCAGAAAAGCCACCTTCATTTCTCTCCCACTTTCCTCGACGTATGTTCTCAACCTTTAATTGTCCACCTTTGTCTCCCTGCTTTGGTTGACCTTCCGTTGGCCCCGGAGACACTGACGCCGCAGTCCCTGAGGGCCAGCAGAGGCTGAGGCACAGGTGTAACTAGAACAGACGTGTGACACTGCTGGGCAGCCTTTCCCGTTTTTCCTTCAGCCTTGCCGCTGCAGCCTCCATCCGATCCTCGCACCTTTTTATCTTTGCCGATTACTTGGCGGTATTTCTCCTCCTCGTAAGAACATCCTAGTTCCTGCAATTGTTGTCTTTGGGGCCTAAACATGTACCTGCTGTGGGTCCAGTTCCCTCCTTAGGAGCCCCGAGGATCCGACTCCCCGAGGGCCGTTGTTCAGCCCCACACCGCTCGGGGCTGTGCTCGTGCGACCCCGTTCGGTCCCTCCCTTGGCGCTCACAGAGCCTCACAGGGACAGAAGAGGCTGCAAACCCAACTGTCGTCAGCTCTGGCCCTGCGCGGGAGCGCGTCTCAACTCATGCGGGACAGACCTCCTCGCAGGGGGCCCTGTGTTTCTCTGGAACACGCTTCCAGAATCACCTGTTACAGCCCGGGTGGAGGGGCGACAGGGGGCTCGTGTCTGCTCTCGGATCACGTGGGCTGCCGGCTGGGTCCGGGGGCTCCTGGCCATGCAGTTGCATTCGGGGGCTGATATGACGTGTGCATTGTGTAAGCGGGTTTCCCCCACGGGAGAGCTGCAGTATTTTTTATGTGCAGAGAAGTTTAAGCAGGGCGTCTGAGGGTCCGAGTTTTGAATTCTGTCCCTTCATGAGCCTTGGAGGCCACTTAGCTTCTCTTCGTAAAATTTCTGAATTTTTTGAAGCACCTGTTAATACAGGGTGGCTGCAAGAACCAAGCAGGCTGCGGGCTGGGAAAGTCCTGGAGATGTCTGCAGCATCTACAGCATAACTGCCGTCATCGGTCGAACGGTTACCATTTTCCAGGGACCTGTCTCTGTGGACTTACTGTTAGTGGATTAACTGTTAATCTCACAGAGACCTCGTGAGGTGTGTGTGCTGTCGTTTTCCCCGGTGGGCGGCTGCGGTGACTGTTGGTTTGGGTCCACAGAGAAGCGGGAGGCACACTGGGGGAGGCGGGATGGGGGCAGGTGAGAGGAGCCCAGGGTCTGCAGCGCAGGCCTGGCTGGAAGGACAAGGAGGGCCGGGGAACAGGGCTGCAGCACAGCTCAGCGAGCAGCGGGGCCGGGAGGCCAGAGGGCAGTCCAAGTCACCGTCACGCGCTGGAGGAGCCCGGCATCTCCACGGAAGGGTCCTGCCCGGGTACCCACTCCATGCACAGGCCGGGGCCAGGGCTCCGGCAGCAGTCAGCCAGGTCCCCCAAAGCCAGGAACTGTGCCGAAGTCATGGAGGCGCGGGGCTAAGTGACTCAGCCAAGGTCACACTGCCTGTGACTGGAGCCGGCCTACACCTTGGCAGCGTGAATCCGGGGCCCCTCAGACCGCACAGCTGCTGGGGCTGCACCTTAAAGCAAAGGACTGTCACCGGACAAAGCCGAGCATCTGGAACTGGCACCGAGGGACGGTGCGCGTCCCCAAGAGTCAGCTCAGAAAATTAAGGATGTTTTTGAAACAGTCTTATCTTACCTGAATTTCCCCGTGAATTAATTTATCTAAGCTTTTACTGAAACCTTTCTCTGTTAAGACTGTAGCCTATCTTAAAGTCATGGGTTTCCTGGGGTGGCTTTATCCAGTTCTTCCATGCGTTTCTCACAGACATTCTATAAGAACTTGTGGCTTCAGAATTCTGGAACTGTAACTTTCATAGTCTGATGAATTATGATAGTTTGATTATTGGTCCCTTTACTTTTACATTGCTGGGTTTTTTTCTTTCTTTTTTTTTTTTTTTTGTTTTTTGGTCTCTTTCTTTTTAGGGCCGCACCTGTGGCATATGGAAATTCCCAGGCTAGGGGTCGATTTGGAGCTGTAGTTACCAGCCTACACCTCAGCCACAGCAACACGGGATCCCAGCCACATCTGCAACCTACACCTCAGCTCATGGCAACGCTGGATCCTTAACCCACTGAGGGAGGCCAGGGATCAAACCCAAGTCCTCATGGATGCTAGTTGGGTTTGCTAACCTCTGAGCCAGGATGGAAACTCCCAGGTTTTTTTTTTAATTGCGAATATTTTTCTTGATCATTCAAAAGCCTGTTTTCTGAGGAGAGGCGGCAAGATGGCGGAGGAGTAAGAGGTCGCACTCTCCCTCTCCCACAAATACATCAAAAAACGCATCTAAATATAAAACAAGTTGGACAAATCATCATCTGAATGCTGATCAATTTAAACCTCCAAAAACTGCAAGAAACCCCTGAAATAACTGGGTAGAACAAGTGAAGAAAAAAAAAAGGTGAGAGA